>JAECXG010000408.1:600000-792157 GCA_018152135.1 Drosophila paulistorum
ATATAAAAGATGGCGGCTATAAACCTCAAATCGGCGGATGTAGAATGGTTCCAGCAGCTTGTAGAGCTGTTATATAAAAGATGGCGGCTATAAGACTCAAAGTGAAGGATGTAGAATGGTTCCAGCATCTTGTATAGCTGTTATATAAAGAATGGCGGCTATAACACTCAAAATGGCGGCTGAAGAATGGATCCAGCAGCTTTTATAGCTGTTATATAAAGGATGGCGGCTATAACATTCAAAATGAAGGCTGTAGAATGGTTCCAGCAGCTTGTAAATCTATTATATAAATGATGGCGGCTATATGACTCAAAATGAAGGCTGTAGAATGGTTCCAGCAACTTGTATAGCTGTTATATAAAGAATGGCGGCTATAACACTCAAAATGGCTGCTGTAGAATGTTTCCAGCAGCTTGTAGAGCTGTTATATAAAATATGGCTATAAACTCAAAATGAAGGCTGTAGAATGATTCCAGCAGCTTGTAGATCTACTATACAAAGGAGAGCGGCTTTAAGACTCAAAATGGCGGCTGTAGAATGGTTCCAGCAGCTTGTATAGCTGTTATATAAAAGATGGCGGCTATAAGAATCAAAATGAAGGCCGTATAATGGTTCCAGCAACTTGTATAGCTGTTATATAAAGAATGGCGGCTATAACACTCAAAATGGCTGCTGTAGAATGTTTCCAGCAGCTTGTAGAGCTGTTATATAAAATATGGCTATAAACTCAAAATGAAGGCTGCAGAATGATTCCAGCAGCTTGTAGAGCTACTATACAAAGGATAGCGGCTTTAAGACTCAAAATGGCGGCTGTAGAATGGTTCCAGCAGCTTGTATAGCTGTTATATAAAAGATGGCGGCTATAAGAATCAAAATGAAGGCCGTATAATGGTTCCAGCAACTTGTATAGCTGTTATATAAAGAATGGCGGCTATAACACTCAAAATGGCTGCTGTAGAATGGTTCCAGCAGCTTGTAGAGCTGTTATATAAAATATGGCTATAAACTCAAAATGAAGGCTGTAGAATGGTTCCAGCAGCTTGTAGAGCTACTATACAATGGATAGCGGCTTTAAGACTCAAAATGGCGGCTGTAGAATGGTTGCAGTAGCTTGTATATCTGTTATATAAAAGATGGCGGCTATAAACCTCAAATCGGCGGCTGTAGAAAGGTTCCAGCAGCTTGTAGAGCTGTTATATAAAAGATGGCGGCTATAAAACTCAAAATGAAGGCCGGAGAATGGTTCTAACAATTTGTATAGCTGTTATATAAAGAATGGCGGCTATAATACTCAAAATGGCGGCTGTAGAATGGTTCCAGCATCTTGTATAGCTGTTATATAAAAGATGGCGGCTATAAACCTCAAATCGGCTTCTATAGGACGGTTCCATCAGCTTGTAGAGCTGTTATCTAAAAGATGGCGGCTATAAGACTTAAAATGAAGGCTGTAGAATAGTTCCAGCAATGTGTACAGCTGTTATATAAAGAATGGCGGCTATAACACTCAAAATGGCTGCTGTAGAATGGTTCCAGCAGCTTGTAGAGCTGTTATATAAAATATGGCTATATTCCAGCAGCTTGTGGAGCTACTATACAAAGGATAGCGGCTTTAAGACTCAAAATGGCGGTTGTGGAATGGTTCCAGCAGCTTGTATAGCTGTTATATAAAAGATGGCGGCTATAAACCTCAAATCGGCGGATGTAGAATGGTTCCAGCAGCTTGTATATCTGTTATATAAAAGATGGCGGCTATAAGACTCAAAATGAAGGATGTAGAATGGTTCCAGCATCTTGTATAGCTGTTATATAAAGAATGGCGGCTATAACACTCAAAATGGCGGCTGAAGAATGGATCCAGCAGCTTTTTTAGCTGTTATATAAATGATGGCGGCTATAGGACTCACAATGAAGGCTGTAGAATGGTTCCAGCAACTTGTATAGCTGTTATATAAAGAATGGCGGCTATAACACTCAAAATGGCGGCTGTAGAATGGTTCCAGCAGCTTGTAGAGCTACTATACAAAGGAGAGCGGCTTTAAGACTCAAAATGGCGGCTGAAGAATGGTTCCAGCAGCTTTTATAGCTGTTATATAAATGATGGCGGCTATAGGACTCACAATGAAGGCTGTAGAATGGTTCCAGCAACTTGTATAGCTGTTATATAAATGATGGCGGCTATAGGACTCACAATGAAGGCTGTAGAATGGTTCCAGCAACTTGTATAGCTGTTATATAAATAATGGCGGCTATAACACTCAAAATGGCTGCTGTAGAATGGTTCCAGCAGCTTGTAGAGCTGTTATATAAAATATGGTTATAAACTCAAAATGAAGGCTGTAGAATGGTTCCAGCAGCTTGTAGAGCTACTATACAAAGGAGAGCGGCTTTAAGACGCAAAATGGCGGCTGTAGAATGGTTCCAGCAGCTTGTATAGCTGTTATATAAAAGATGGCGGCTATAAACCTCAAAATGAAGGCTGTAGAATGGTTCCAGCAACTTGTATAGCTGTTATATAAAGAATGGCGGCTATAACACTCAAAATGGCGACTGTAGAATGGTTCCAGCAGCTTGTAGAGCTGTTATATAAAATATGGCTATAAACTCAAAATGAAGGCTGTAGAATGGTTCCAGCAGCTTGTAGAGCTACTATACAAAGGAGAGCGGCTTTAAGACTCAAAATGGCGGCTGTAGAATGGTTCCAGCAGCTTGTATAGCTGTTATATAAAAGATGGCGGCTATAAGAATCAAAATGAAGGCCGTATAATGGTTCCAGCAACTTGTATAGCTGTTATATAAAGAATGGCGGCTATAACACTCAAAATGGCTGCTGTAGAATGGTTCCAGCAGCTTGTAGAGCTGTTATATAAAATATGGCTATAAACTCAAAATGAAGGCTGTAGAATGGTTCCAGCAGCTTGTAGAGCTACTATACAATGGATAGCGGCTTTAAGACTCAAAATGGCGGCTGTAGAATGGTTGCAGTAGCTTGTATATCTGTTATATAAAAGATGGCGGCTATAAACCTCAAATCGGCGGCTGTAGAAAGGTTCCAGCAGCTTGTAGAGCTGTTATATAAAAGATGGCGGCTATAAGACTCAAAATGAAGGCCGGAGAATGGTTCTAACAATTTGTATAGCTGTTATATAAAGAATGGCGGCTATAACACTCAAAATGGCGGCTGTAGAATGGTTCCAGCATCTTGTATAGCTGTTATATAAAAGATGGCGGCTATAAACCTCAAATCGGCTTCTATAGAACGGTTCCATCAGCTTGTAGAGCTGTTATCTAAAAGATGGCGGCTATAAGACTTAAAATGAAGGCTGTAGAATAGTTCCAGCAATGTGTACAGCTGTTATATAAAGAATGGCGGCTATAACACTCAAAATGGCTGCTGTAGAATGGTTCCAGCAGCTTGTAGAGCTGTTATATAAAATATGGCTATAAACTCAAAATGAAGGCTGTAGAATGGTTCCAGCAGCTTGTAGAGCTACTATACAATGGATAGCGGCTTTAAGACTCAAAATGGCAGCTGTAGAATGGTTGCAGTAGCTTGTATATCTGTTATATAAAAGATGGCGGCTATAAACCTCAAATCGGCGGCTGTAGAAAGGTTCCAGCAGCTTGTAGAGCTGTTATATAAAATATGGCGGCTATAAGACTCAAAATGAAGGCCGGAGAATGGTTCTAACAATTTGTATAGCTGTTATATAAAGAATGGCGGCTATAACACTCAAAATGGCGGCTGTAGAATGGTTCCAGCAGTTATATAAAAAATGCCGGCTATAAACCTCAAATCGGCGGCTGTAGAATGGTTCCAGCAGCTTGTGTAGCTACTATATTAAAGATGGCAGCTAAAGAACTCAAACTGGCGGCTGTAGAATGGTTCCAGCACCTTGTGTTGCTACTATATTAAAGATGGCGTCTAAAGAACTCAAACTAGTGGCTGTAGAATGGTTCCAGCAACTTGTATTACTGTTATAAAAAAAATGGTGGCTATAACACTCAAAATGGCTGCTGTAGAAAGGTTCCAGCAGCTTGTAGAGCTACAATACAAAGGATAGCGGCTTTAAGACTCAAAATGGCGGTTGTGGAATGGTTCCAGCAGCTTGTATAGCTGTTATATAAAAGATGGCGGCTATAAACCTCAAATCGCCGGATGTAGAATGGTTCCAGCAGCTTGTATATCTGTTATATAAAAGATGGCGGCTATAAGACTCAAAATGAAGGATGTAGAATGGTTCCAGCATCTTGTATAGCTGTTATATAAAGAATGGCGGCTATAACACTCAAAATGGCGGCTGAAGAATGGATCCAGCAGCTTTTTTAGCTGTTATATAAATGATGGCGGCTATAGGACTCACAATGAAGGCTGTAGAATGGTTCCAGCAACTTGTATAGCTGTTATATAAAGAATGGCGGCTATAACACTCAAAATGGCGGCTGTAGAATGGTTCCAGCAGCTTGTAGAGCTACTATACAAAGGAGAGCGGCTTTAAGACTCAAAATGGCGGCTGAAGAATGGATCCAGCAGCTTTTATAGCTGTTATATAAATGATGGCGGCTATAGGACTCACAATGAAGGCTGTAGAATGGTTCCAGCAACTTGTATAGCTGTTATATAAATGATGGCGGCTATAGGACTCACAATGAAGGCTGTAGAATGGTTCCAGCAACTTGTATCGCTGTTATATAAAGAATGGCGGCTATAACACTCAAAATGGCGGCTGTAGAATGGTTCCAGCAGCTTGTAGAGCTACTATACAAAGGAGAGCGGCTTTAAGACTCAAAATGGCGGCTGTAGAATGGTTCCAGCAGCTGTATAGCTGTTATATAAAAGATGGCGGCTATAAGAATCAAAATGAAGGCCGTATAATGGTTCCAGCAACTTGTATAGCTGTTATATAAAGAATGGCGGCTATAATACTCAAAATGGATGCTGTAGAAAGGTTCCAGCAGCTTGTAGAGCTGTTATATAAAATATGGCTATAAACTCAAAATGAAGGCTGTAGAATGATTCCAGCAGCTTGTAGAGCTACTATACAAAGGATAGCGGCTTTAAGACTCAAAATGGCGGCTGTAGAATGGTTCCAGCATCTTGTATAGCTGTTATATAAAAGATGGCGGCTATAAACCTCAAATCGGCGGCTATAGAACGGTTCCATCAGCTTGTAGAGCTGTTATCTAAAAGATGGCGGCTATAAGACTTAAAATGAAGGCAGTAGAATAGTTCCAGCAATGTGTATAGCTGTTATATAAAGAATGGCGGCTATAACACTCAAAATGGCGGCTGTAGAATGGTTCCAGCAGCTTGTATGGCTGTTATATAAAAGATGGCGGCTATAAACCTCAAATCGGCGGATGTAGAATGGTTCCAGCAGCTTGTAGAGCTGTTATATAAAAGATGGCGGCTATAAGACTCAAAATGAAGGATGTAGAATGGTTCCAGCATCTTGTATAGCTGTTATATAAAGAATGGCGGCTATAACACTTAAAATGGCTGCTGTAGAATGGTTCCAGCAGCTTGTAGAGCTGTTATATAAAATATGGCTATAAACTCAAATTGAAGGCTGTAGAATGATTCCAGCAGCTTGTAGAGCTACTATACAAAGGATAGCGGCTTTAAGACTCAAAATGGCGGCTGTAGAATGGTTCCAGCATCTTGTATAGCTGTTATATAAAAGATGGCGGCTATAAACCTCAAATCGGCTTCTATAGAACGGTTCCATCAGCTTGTAGAGCTGTTATCTAAAAGATGGCGGCTATAAGACTTAAAATGAAGGCTGTAGAATAGTTCCAGCAATGTGTATAGCTGTTATATAAAGAATGGCGGCTATAACACTCAAAATGGCGGCTGTAGAATGGTTCCAGCAGCTTGTATGGCTGTTATATAAAAGATGGCGGCTATAAACCTCAAATCGGCGGATGTAGAATGGTTCCAGCAGCTTGTAGAGCTGTTATATAAAAGATGGCGGCTATAAGACTCAAAATGAAGGATGTAGAATGGTTCCAGCATCTTGTATAGCTGTTATATAAAGAATGGCGGCTATAACACTCAAAATGGCGGCTGTAGAATGGTTCCAGTAGCTTGTATATCTGTTATATAAAAGATGGCGGCTGTAAACCTCAAATCGGCGGCTATAGAATGATTCCAGCAGCTTGTAGAGCTGTTATATAAAAGATGGCGGCTATAAGACTCAAAATGAAGGCCGGAGAATGGTTCTAACAATTTGTATAGCTGTTATATAAAGAATGGCGGCTATAACACTCAAAATGGCGGCTGTAGAATGGTTCCAGCAGTTATATAAAAAATGCCGGCTATAAACCTCAAATCGGCGGCTGTAGAATGGTTCCAGCAGCTTGTGTAGCTACTATATTAAAGATGGCAGCTAAAGAACTCAAACTGGCGGCTGTAGAATGGTTCCAGCAGCTTGTGTAGCTACTATATTAAAGATGGCGTCTAAAGAACTCAAACTAGTGGCTGTAGAATGGTTCCAGCAACTTGTATTACTGTTATAAAAAAAATGGTGGCTATAACACTCAAAATGGCTGCTGTAGAAAGGTTCCAGCAGCTTGTAGAGCTACTATACAAAGGATAGCGGCTTTAAGACACAAAATGGCGGTTGTGGAATGGTTCCAGCAGCTTGTATATCTGTTATATAAAAGATAGCGGCTAAAAACCTCAAATCGGCGGATGTAGAATGGTTCCAGCAGCTTGTAGAGCTGTTATATAAAAGACGGCGGCTATAAGACTCAAAATGAAGGATGTAGAAAGGTTCCAGCATCTTGTATAGCTGTTATATAAAGAATGGCGGCTATAACACCTAAAATGGCGGCTGTAGAATGGTTCCAGCAGTTATATAAAAAATGCCGGCTATAAACCTCAAATCGGCGGCTGTAGAATGCTTCCAGCAGCTTTTATAGCTGTTATATAAGAAATGGCGGTTGTAAGACTCAAAATTGGCGGCTGTGGAATGGTTCCAGCAGCTTGTAGAGCTGTTATAAAAAAGATGGCTATAAACTCAAAATGAAGGCTGTAGAATGATTCCAGCAACTTGTAAAAATGTTATATAAAGAATGGCGGCTATAACACTCAAAATGGCGGCTGAAGAATGGATCCAGCAGCTTTTATAGCTGTTATATAAATGATGGCGGCTATAGGACTCACAATGAAGGCTGTAGAATGGTTCCACCAACTTGTATAGCTGTTATATAAAGAATGGCGGCTATAACACTCAAAATGGCGGCTGTAGAATGGTTCCAGCAGCATGTAGAGCTACTATACAAAGGAGAGCGGCTTTAAGACTCAAAATGGCGGCTGAAGAATGGATCCAGCAGCTTTTATAGCTGTTATATATGATGGCGGCTATAGGACTCACAATGAAGGCTGTAGAATGGTTCCAGCAACTTGTATAGCTGTTATATAAATGATGGCGGCTATAGGCCTCACAATGAAGGCTGTAGAATGGTTCCAGCAACTTGTATAGCTGTTATATAAAGAATGGCGGCTATAACACTCAAAATGGCGGCTGTAGAATGGTTCCAGCAGCTTGTAGAGCTGTTATATAAAATATGGCTATAAACTCAAAATGAAGGCTGTAGAATGATTCCAGCAGCTTGTAGAGCTACTATACAAAGGATAGCGGCTAAAAGACTCAAAATGGCGGCTGTAGAATGGTTCCAGCATCTTGTAAAGCTGTTATCTAAAAGATGGCGGCTATAAGACTTAAAATGAAGGCTGTAAAATAGTTCCAGCAATGTGTATAGCTGTTATATAAAGAATTGCGGCTATAACACTCAAAATGGCGGCTGTAGAATGGTTCCAGCAGCTTGTAGAGCTACTATACAAAGGATAGCGGCTTTAAGACTCAAAATGGCGGCTGTAGAATGGATCCAGCATCTTGTATAGCTGTTATATAAAAGATGGCGGCTATAAACCTCAAATCGGTAGCTATAGAATGGTTCCATCAGCTTGTAGAGCTGTTATCTAAAAGATGGCGGCTATAAGACTTAAAATGAAGGCAGTAGAATAGTTCCAGCAATGTGTATAGCTGTTACATAAAGAATGGCGGCTATAACACTCAAAATGGCGGCTGTAGCATGGTCCCAGCAACTTTCATAGCTGTTATAAAAAAAATGGCGGCTATAACACTCAAAATGGCGACTGTAGAATGGTTCCAGCAGCTTGTAGAGCTACTATACAAAGGATAGCTGCTTTCAGACTCAAAATGAAGGCTGTAGCATGGTCCCAGCAACTTTTATAGCTGTTATAAAAAAAATGGCGGCTATAAACCTCAAATCGGCGGATGTAGAATGGTTCCAGCAGCTTGTAGAGCTGTTATCTAAAATATGGCGGCTATAACACTTAAAATGAAGGCTGTAGAATAGTTCCAGCAATGTGTATAGCTGTTATATAAAGAATGGCGGCTATAACACTCAAAATGGCGGCTGTAGAATCGTTCCAGCAGCTTGTAGAGCTACTATACAAAGGAGAGCGGCTTTAAGACTCAAAATTGGCGGCTGTGGAATGGTTCCAGCAGCTTGTATAGCTGTTATATAAAAGATGGCGGGTATGAAACTCAAAATGAAGGCTGTAGAATGCTTCCAGCAGCTTGTATAGCTGTTATGTAAGAAATGACGGTTGTAGGACTCAAAATTGGCGGCTGTGGAATGGTTCCAGCAGCTTGTGGAGCTGTTATATAAAAGATGGCTATAAACTCAAAATGAAGGCTGTAGAATGATTCCAGCAACTTGAATAAATGTTATATAAAGAATTGCGGCTATAACACTCAAAATGGCGGTTGAAGAATGGATCCAGCAGCTTTTATAGCTGTTATATAAAGGATGGCGGCTATAACACTCAAAATGAAGGCTGTAGAATGGTTCCAGCAGCTTGTAAAGCTGTTATATAAATGATGGCGGCTATAGGATTCAAAATGAAGGCTGTAGAATGGTTCCAGCAACTTGTATAGCTGTTATATAAAGAATGGCGGCTATAACACTCAAAATGGCGGCTGTAGAATGGTTCCAGCAGCTTGTAGAGCTACTATACAAAGGAGAGCGGCTTTAAGACTCAAAATGGCGGCTGTAGAATGGTTCCAGCAGCTTGTATAGCTGTTATATAAAAGATGGCGGCTATAAGAATCAAAATGAAGTCCGTATAATGGTTCCAGCAACTTGTATAGCTGTTATATAAAGAATGGCGGCTATAACACTCAAAATGGCTGCTGTAGAATGGTTCCAGCAGCTTGTAGAGCTGTTATAAAAAATATGGCTATAAACTCAAAATGAAGGCTGTAGATCTTGTATAGCTGTTATATAAAAGATGGCGGCTATAAACCTCAAATCGGCGGCTATAGAATGGTTCCATCAGCTTGTAGAGATGTTATCTAAAAGATGGCGGCTATAAGACTTAAAATGAAGGCTGTAGAATAGTTCCAGCAATGTGTATAGCTACTATACAAAGGATAGCGGCTAAAAGACTCAAAATGGCGGCTGTAGAATGGTTCCAGCATCTTGTAAAGCTGTTATCTAAAAGATGGCGGCTATAAGACTTAAAATGAAGGCTGTAAAATAGTTCCAGCAATGTGTATAGCTGTTATATAAAGAATTGCGGCTATAACACTCAAAATGGCGGCTGTAGAATGGTTCCAGCAGATTGTAGAGCTACTATACAAAGGATAGCGGCTTTAAGACTCAAAATGGCGGCTGTAGAATGGATCCAGCATCTTGTATAGCTGTTATATAAAAGATGGCGGCTATAAACCTCAAATCGGTAGCTATAGAATGGTTCCATCAGCTTGTAGAGCTGTTATCTAAAAGATGGCGGCTATAAGACTTAAAATGAAGGCAGTAGAATAGTTCCAGCAATGTGTATAGCTGTTACATAAAGAATGGCGGCTATAACACTCAAAATGGCGGCTGTAGCATGGTCCCAGCAACTTTCATAGCTGTTATAAAAAAAATGGCGGCTAAAACACTCAAAATGGCGACTGTAGAATGGTTCCAGCAGCTTGTAGAGCTACTATACAAAGGATAGCTGCTTTCAGACTCAAAATGAAGGCTGTAGCATGGTCCCAGCAACTTTTATAGCTGTTATAAAAAAAATGGCGGCTATAAACCTCATATCGGCGGATGTAGAATGGTTCCAGCAGCTTGTAGAGCTGTTATCTAAAATATGGCGGCTATAACACTTAAAATGAAGGCTGTAGAATAGTTCCAGCAATGTGTATAGCTGTTATATAAAGAATGGCGGCTATAACACTCAAAATGGCGGCTGTAGAATCGTTCCAGCAGCTTGTAGAGCTACTATACAAAGGAGAGCGGCTTTAAGACTCAAAATTGGCGGCTGTGGAATGGTTCCAGCAGCTTGTATAGCTGTTATATAAAAGATGGCGGGTATGAAACTCAAAATGAAGGCTGTAGAATGCTTCCAGCAGCTTGTATAGCTGTTATGTAAGAAATGACGGTTGTAGGACTCAAAATTGGCGGCTGTGGAATGGTTCCAGCAGCTTGTGGAGCTGTTATATAAAAGATGGCTATAAACTCAAAATGAAGGCTGTAGAATGATTCCAGCAACTTGAATAAATGTTATATAAAGAATTGCGGCTATAACACTCAAAATGGCGGTTGAAGAATGGATCCAGCAGCTTTTATAGCTGTTATATAAAGGATGGCGGCTATAACACTCAAAATGAAGGCTGTAGAATGGTTCCAGCAGCTTGTAAAGCTGTTATATAAATGATGGCGGCTATAGGATTCAAAATGAAGGCTGTAGAATGGTTCCAGCAACTTGTATAGCTGTTATATAAAGAATGGCGGCTATAACACTCAAAATGGCGGCTGTAGAATGGTTCCAGCAGCTTGTAGAGCTACTATACAAAGGGAGCGGCTTTAAGACTCAAAATGGCGGCTGTAGAATGGTTCCAGCAGCTTGTATAGCTGTTATATAAAAGATGGCGGCTATAAGAATCAAAATGAAGTCCGTATAATGGTTCCAGCAACTTGTATAGCTGTTATATAAAGAATGGCGGCTATAACACTCAAAATGGCTGCTGTAGAATGGTTCCAGCAGCTTGTAGAGCTGTTATAAAAAATATGGCTATAAACTCAAAATGAAGGCTGTAGATCTTGTATAGCTGTTATATAAAAGATGGCGGCTATAAACCTCAAATCGGCGGCTATAGAATGGTTCTATCAGCTTGTAGAGATGTTATCTAAAAGATGGCGGCTATAAGACTTAAAATGAAGGCTGTAGAATAGTTCCAGCAATGTGTATAGCTGTTATATAAAGAATGGCGGCTATAACACTCAAAATGGCGGCTGTAGAATGGTTCCAGCAGCTTGTAGAGCTACTATACAAAGGATAGCGGCTTTAAGACTCAAAATGGCGGCTGTAGAATGGTTTCAGCATCTTGTATAGCTGTTATGTAAAAGATAGCGGCTACAAACCTCAAATCGGCGTCTATAGAATGGTTCCATCAGCTTGTAGAGCTGTTATCTAAAAGATGGCGGCTATAAGACTTAAAATAAAGGCTGTATAATAGTTCCAGCAATGTGTATAGCTGTTATATAAAGAATGGCGGCTATAACACTCAAAATGACGGCTGTAGAATGGTTCCAGCTACTTGTATAGCTGTTATAAAAAAAATGGCGGCTATAACACTCAAAATGGCTGCTATAGAAAGGTTCCAGCAGCTTGTAGAGCTACTATACAAACGATAGCGGCTGTAAGACTCAAAATGGCGGCTGTAGAATGGTTCCAGCAGCTTGTAGAGCTGTTATATAAAAGATGGCGGCTATAAGACTCAAAATGAAGGCCGGAGAATGGTTCCAACAATTTGTATAGCTGTTATATAAAAAATGGCGGCTATAACACTCAAAATGGCTGCTGTAGAATGGTTCCAGCAGTTATATAAAAAATGCCGGCTATAAACCTCAAATCGGCGGCTGTAGAATGGTTCCAGCAGCTTGTGTAGCTACTATATAAAAGATGGCGGCTAAAAAACCGAAACTGGCGGCTGTAGAATGGTTCCAGCAGCTTGTGTAGCTACTATATTAAAGATGGCGTCTAAAGAACTCAAACTGGTGGCTGTAGAATGGTTCCAGCAACTTGTATTACTGTTATAAAAAAAATGGCGGCTATAACACTCAAAATGGCTGCTGTAGAAAGGTTCCAGCAGCTTGTAGAGCTACTATACAAACGTAGCGGCTTTAAGACTCAAAATGGCGGTTGTGGAATGGTTCCAGCAGCTTGTATAGCTGTTATATAAAAGATGGCGGCTATAAACCTCAAATCGGCGGCTGTAGAAAGGTTCCAGCAGCTTGTAGAGCTGTTATATAAAAGATGGCGGCTATAAGACTCAAAATGAAGGCCGGAGAATGGTTCTAACAATTTGTATAGCTGTTATATAAAGAATGGCGGCTATAACACTCAAAATGGCGGCTGTAGAATGGTTCCAGCAGTTATATAAAAAATGCCGGCTATAAACCTCAAATCGGCGGCTGTAGAATGGTTCCAGCAGCTTGTGTAGCTACTATATTAAAGATGGCAGCTAAAGAACTCAAACTGGCGGCTGTAGAATGGTTCCAGCAGCTTGTGTTGCTACTATATTAAAGATGGCGTCTAAAGAACTCAAACTAGTGGCTGTAGAATGGTTCCAGCAACTTGTATTACTGTTATAAAAAAAATGGTGGCTATAACACTCAAAATGGCTGCTGTAGAAAGGTTCCAGCAGCTTGTAGAGCTACTATACAAAGGATAGCGGCTTTAAGACTCAAAATGGCGGTTGTGGAATGGTTCCAGCAGCTTGTATAGCTGTTATATAAAAGATGGCGGCTATAAACCTCAAATCGGCGGATGTAGAATGGTTCCAGCAGCTTGTATATCTGTTATATAAAAGATGGCGTCTATAAGACTCAAAATGAAGGATGTAGAATGGTTCCAGCATCTTGTATAGCTGGCGGCTATAACACTCAAAATGGCGGCTGAAGAATGGATCCAGCAGCTTTTTTAGCTGTTATATAAATGATGGCGGCTATAGGACTCACAATGAAGGCTGTAGAATGGTTCCAGCAACTTGTATAGCTGTTATATAAAGAATGGCGGCTATAACACTCAAAATGGCGGGTGTAGAATGGTTCCAGTAGCTTGTAGAGCTACTATACAAAGGAGAGCGGCTTTAAGACTCAAAATGGCGGCTGAAGAATGGATCCAGCAGCTTTTATAGCTGTTATATAAATGATGGCGGCTATAGGACTCACAATGAAGGCTGTAGAATGGTTCCAGCAACTTGTATAGCTGTTATATAAATGATGGCGGCTATAGGACTCACAATGAAGGCTGTAGAATGGTTCCAGCAACTTGTATCGCTGTTATATAAAGAATGGCGGCTATAACACTCAAAATGGCGGCTGTAGAATGGTTCCAGCAGCTTGTAGAGCTACTATACAAAGGAGAGCGGCTTTAAGACTCAAAATGGCGGCTGTAGAATGGTTCCAGCAGCTTGTATAGCTGTTATATAAAAGATGGCGGCTATAAGAATCAAAATGAAGGCCGTATAATGGTTCCAGCAACTTGTATAGCTGTTACATAAAGAATGGCGGCTATAATACTCAAAATGGATGCTGTAGAAAGGTTCCAGCAGCTTGTAGAGCTGTTATATAAAATATGGCTATAAACTCAAAATGAAGGCTGTAGAATGATTCCAGCAGCTTGTAGAGCTACTATACAAAGGATAGCGGCTTTAAGACTCAAAATGGCGGCTGTAGAATGGTTCCAGCATCTTGTATAGCTGTTATATAAAAGATGGCGGCTATAAACCTCAAATCGGCGGCTATAGAACGGTTCCATCAGCTTGTAGAGCTGTTATCTAAAAGATGGCGGCTATAAGACTTAAAATGAAGGCAGTAGAATAGTTCCAGCAATGTGTATAGCTGTTATATAAAGAATGGCGGCTATAACACTCAAAATGGCGGCTGTAGAATGGTTCCAGCAGCTTGTATGGCTGTTATATAAAAGATGGCGGCTATAAACCTCAAATCGGCGGATGTAGAATGGTTCCAGCAGCTTGTAGAGCTGTTATATAAAAGATGGCGGCTATAAGACTCAAAATGAAGGATGTAGAATGGTTCCAGCATCTTGTATAGCTGTTATATAAAGAATGGCGGCTATAACACTTAAAATGGCTGCTGTAGAATGGTTCCAGCAGCTTGTAGAGCTGTTATATAAAATATGGCTATAAACTCAAAATGAAGGCTGTAGAATGATTCCAGCAGCTTGTAGAGCTACTATACAAAGGATAGCGGCTTTAAGACTCAAAATGGCGGCTGTAGAATGGTTCCAGCATCTTGTATAGCTGTTATATAAAAGATGGCGGCTATAAACCTCAAATCGGCTTCTATAGAACGGTTCCATCAGCTTGTAGAGCTGTTATCTAAAAGATGGCGGCTATAAGACTTAAAATGAAGGCTGTAGAATAGTTCCAGCAATGTGTATAGCTGTTATATAAAGAATGGCGGCTATAACACTCAAAATGGCGGCTGTAGAATGGTTCCAGCAGCTTGTATGGCTGTTATATAAAAGATGGCGGCTATAAACCTCAAATCGGCGGATGTAGAATGGTTCCAGCAGCTTGTAGAGCTGTTATATAAAGGATGGCGGCTATAAGACTCAAAATGAAGGATGTAGAATGGTTCCAGCATCTTGTATAGCTGTTATATAAAGAATGGCGGCTATAACACTCAAAATGGCGGCTGTAGAATGGTTCCAGTAGCTTGTATATCTGTTATATAAAAGATGGCGGCTGTAAACCTCAAATCGGCGGCTATAGAATGATTCCAGCAGCTTGTAGAGCTGTTATATAAAAGATGGCGGCTATAAGACTCAAAATGAAGGCCGTATAATGGTTCCAGCAACTTGTATAGCTGTTATATAAAGAATGGCGGCTATAACACTCAAAATGGCGGCTGTAGAATGGTTCCAGCAGTTATATAAAAAATGCCGGCTATAAACCTCAAATCGGCGGCTGTAGAATGGTTCCAGCAGCTTGTGTAGCTACTATATTAAAGATGGCAGCTAAAGAACTCAAACTGGCGGCTGTAGAATGGTTCCAGCAGCTTGTGTAGCTACTATATTAAAGATGGCGTCTAAAGAACTCAAACTAGTGGCTGTAGAATGGTTCCAGCAACTTGTATTACTGTTATAAAAAAAATGGTGGCTATAACACTCAAAATGGCTGCTGTAGAAAGGTTCCAGCAGCTTGTAGAGCTACTATACAAAGGATAGCGGCTTTAAGACACAAAATGGCGGTTGTGGAATGGTTCCAGCAGCTTGTATATCTGTTATATAAAAGATGGCGGCTATAAACCTCAAATCGGCGGATGTAGAATGGTTCCAGCAGCTTGTAGAGCTGTTATATAAAAGATGGCGGCTATAAGACTCAAAATGAAGGATGTAGAAAGGTTCCAGCATCTTGTATAGCTGTTATATAAAGAATGGCGGCTATAACACCTAAAATGGCGGCTGTAGAATGGTTCCAGCAGTTATATAAAAAATGCCGGCTATAAACCTCAAATCGGCGGCTGTAGAATGCTTCCAGCAGCTTTTATAGCTGTTATATAAGAAATGGCGGTTGTAAGACTCAAAATTGGCGGCTGTGGAATGGTTCCAGCAGCTTGTAGAGCTGTTATAAAAAAGATGGCTATAAACTCAAAATGAAGGCTGTAGAATGATTCCAGCAACTTGTAAAAATGTTATATAAAGAATGGCGGCTATAACACTCAAAATGGCGGCTGAAGAATGGATCCAGCAGCTTTTATAGCTGTTATATAAATGATGGCGGCTATAGGACTCACAATGAAGGCTGTAGAATGGTTCCACCAACTTGTATAGCTGTTATATAAAGAATGGCGGCTATAACACTCAAAATGGCGGCTGTAGAATGGTTCCAGCAGCTTGTAGAGCTACTATACAAAGGAGAGCGGCTTTAAGACTCAAAATGGCGGCTGAAGAATGGATCCAGCAGCTTTTATAGCTGTTATATATGATGGCGGCTATAGGACTCACAATGAAGGCTGTAGAATGGTTCCAGCAACTTGTATAGCTGTTATATAAATGATGGCGGCTATAGGCCTCACAATGAAGGCTGTAGAATGGTTCCAGCAACTTGTATAGCTGTTATATAAAGAATGGCGGCTATAACACTCAAAATGGCTGCTGTAGAATGGTTCCAGCAGCTTGTAGAGCTGTTATATAAAATATGGCTATAAACTCAAAATGAAGGCTGTAGAATGATTCCAGCAGCTTGTAGAGCTACTATACAAAGGATAGCGGCTTTAAGACTCAAAATGGCGGCTGTAGAATGGTTTCAGCATCTTGTATAGCTGTTATGTAAAAGATAGCGGCTACAAACCTCAAATCGGCGTCTATAGAATGGTTCCATCAGCTTGTAGAGCTGTTATCTAAAAGATGGCGGCTATAAACCTCAAATCGGTGGCTATAGAATGGTTCCATCAGCTTGTAGAGCTGTTATCTAAAAGATGGCGGCTATAAGACTTAAAATGAAGGCAGTAGAATAGTTCCAGCAATGTGTATAGCTGTTACATAAAGAATGGCGGCTATAACATTCAAAATGGCGGCTGTAGCATGGTCCCAGCAACTTTCATAGCTGTTATAAAAAAAATGGCGGCTATAACACTCAAAATGGCGACTGTAGAATGGTTCCAGCAGCTTGTAGAGCTACTATACAAAGGATAGCTGCTTTCAGACTCAAAATGAAGGCTGTAGCATGGTCCCAGCAACTTTTATAGCTGTTATAAAAAAAATGGCGGCTATAAACCTCAAATCGGCGGATGTAGAATGGTTCCAGCAGCTTGTAGAGCTGTTATCTAAAATATGGCGGCTATAACACTTAAAATGAAGGCTGTAGAATAGTTCCAGCAATGTGTATAGCTGTTATATAAAGAATGGCGGCTATAACACTCAAAATGGCGGCTGTAGAATCGTTCCAGCAGCTTGTAGAGCTACTATACAAAGGAGAGCGGCTTTAAGACTCAAAATTGGCGGCTGTGGAATGGTTCCAGCAGCTTGTATAGCTGTTATATAAAAGATGGCGGGTATGAAACTCAAAATGAAGGCTGTAGAATGCTTCCAGCAGCTTGTATAGCTGTTATGTAAGAAATGACGGTTGTAGGACTCAAAATTGGCGGCTGTGGAATGGTTCCAGCAGCTTGTAGAGCTGTTATATAAAAGATGGCTATAAACTCAAAATGAAGGCTGTAGAATGATTCCAGCAACTTGAATAAATGTTATATAAAGAATTGCGGCTATAACACTCAAAATGGCGGTTGAAGAATGGATCCAGCAGCTTTTATAGCTGTTATATAAAGGATGGCGGCTATAACACTCAAAATGAAGGCTGTAGAATGGTTCCAGCAGCTTGTATAGCTGTTATATAAAAGATGGCGGCTATAAGAATCAAAATGAAGTCCGTATAATGGTTCCAGCAACTTGTATAGCTGTTATATAAAGAATGGCGGCTATAACACTCAAAATGGCTGCTGTAGAATGGTTCCAGCAGCTTGTAGAGCTGTTATAAAAAATATGGCTATAAACTCAAAATGAAGGCTGTAGATCTTGTATAGCTGTTATATAAAAGATGGCGGCTATAAACCTCAAATCGGCGGCTATAGAATGGTTCCATCAGCTTGTAGAGATGTTATCTAAAAGATGGCGGCTATAAGACTTAAAATGAAAGCTGTAGAATAGTTCCAGCAATGTGTATAGCTGTTATATAAAGAATGGCGGCTATAACACTCAAAATGGCGGCTGTAGAATGGTTCCAGCAGCTTGTAGAGCTACTATACAAAGGATAGCGGCTTTAAGACTCAAAATGGCGGCTGTAGAATGGTTTCAGCATCTTGTATAGCTGTTATGTAAAAGATAGCGGCTACAAACCTCAAATCGGCGTCTATAGAATGGTTCCATCAGCTTGTAGAGCTGTTATCTAAAAGATGGCGGCTATAAGACTCAAATCGGCGGCTATAGAATGGTTCCATCAGCTTGTAGAGATGTTATCTAAAAGATGGCGGCTATAAGACTTAAAATGTAAGCTGTAGAATAGTTCCAGCAATGTGTATAGCTGTTATATAAAGAATGGCGGCTATAACACTCAAAATGACGGCTGTAGAATGGTTCCAGCAACTTGTATAGCTGTTATAAAAAAAATGGCGGCTATAACACTCAAAATGGCGACTGTAGAAAGGTTCCAGCAGCTTGTAGAGCTACTATACAAACGATAGCGGCTGTAAGACTCAAAATGGCGGCTGTAGAATGGTTCCAGCAGCTTGTAGAGCTGTTATATAAAAGATGGCGGCTATAAGACTCAAAATGAAGGCCGGAGAATGGTTCCAACAATTTGTATAGCTGTTATATAAAAAATGGCGGCTATAACACTCAAAATGGCGGCTGTAGAATGGTTCCAGCAGTTATATAAAAAATGCCGGCTATAAACCTCAAATCGGCGGCTGTAGAATGGTTCCAGCAGCTTGTGTAGCTACTATATAAAAGATGGCGGCTAAAGAACTGAAACTGGCGGCTGTCGAATGGTTCCAGCAGCTTGTGTAGCTACTATATTAAAGATGGCGTCTAAAGAACTCAAACTGGTGGCTGTAGAATGGTTCCAGCAACTTGTATAGCTGTTATATAAAGAATGGCGGCTATAACACTCAAAATGGCTGCTGTAGAAAGGTTCCAGCAGCTTGTAGAGCTACTATACAAAAGTAGCGGCGTTAAGACTCAAAATGGCGGTTGTGGAATGGTTCCAGCAGCTTGTATAGCTGTTATATAAAAGATGGCGGCTATAAACCTCAAATCGGCGGATGTAGAATGGTTCCAGTAGCTTATAGAGCTGTTATATAAAAGATGGCGGCTATAAGACTCAAAATGAAGGATGTAGAATGGTTCCAGCATCTTGTATAGCTGTTATATATAGAATGGCGGCTATAACACCTAAAATGGCGGCTGTAGAATGGTTCCAGCAGTTATATAAAAAATGCCGGCTATAAACCTCAAATCGGCGGCTGTAGAATGCTTCCAGCAGCTTGTATAGCTGTTATATAAGAAATGGCGGTTGTAAGACTCACAATTTCCGGCTGTGGAATGGTTCCAGCAGCTTGTAGAGCTGTTATATAAAAGATGGCTATAAACTCAAAATGAAAGCTGTAGAAAGATTCCAGCAACTTGTATAGCTGTTATATAAAGAATGGCGGCTATAACACTCAAAATGGCTGCTGTAGAATGGTTCCAGCAGCTTGTAGAGCTGTTATATAAAATATGGCTATAAACTCAAAATGAAGGCTGTAGAATGATTCCAGCAGCTTGTAGAGCTACTATACAAAGGATAGCGGCTTAAAGACTCAAAATGGCGGCTGTAGAATGGTTCCAGCATCTTGTATAGCTGTTATATACCAGCAGACTCAAAATGGCGGCTGTAGAATGGTTCCAGTAGCTTGTATAGCTGTTATATAAAAGATGTCGGCTATAAGAATCAAAATGAAGGCCGTATAATGGTTCCAGCAACTTGTATAGCTGTTATATAAAGAATGGCGGCTATAACACTCAAAATGGCGGGTGAAGAATGGATACAGCAGCTTTTATAGCTGTTATATAAAGGATGGCGGCTATAACATTCAAAATAGCGACTGTAGAATGGTTCCAGCAGCTTGTATAGCTGTTATATAAAAAATGGCGGCTATAGGACTCAAAATGAAGGCTGTAGAATGGTTCCAGCAACTTGTATAGCTGTTATATAAAGAAAAGCGGCTATAACACTCAAAATGGCGGCTGTAGAATGGTTCCAGCAGCTTGTAGAGCTACTATACAAAGGAGAGCGGCTTTAAGACTCAAAATGGCGGCTGTAGAATGGTTCCAGCAGCTTGTATAGCTGTTATATAAAAGATGGCGGCTATAAGAATCAAAATGAAGTCCGTATAATGGTTCCAGCAACTTGTATAGCTGTTATATAAAGAATGGCGGCTATAACACTCAAAATGGCTGCTGTAGAATGGTTCCAGCAGCTTGTAGAGCTGTTATAAAAAAGACGGCTATAAACTCAAAATGAAAGCTGTAGAAAGATACCAGCAACTTGTATAAATGTTATATAAAGAATGGCGGCTATAACACTCAAAATGGCGGCTGAAGAATGGATACAGCAGCTTTTATAGCTGTTATATAAAGGATGGCGGCTATAACATTCAAAATGGCGACTGTAGAATGGTTCCAGCAGCTTGTATAGCTGTTATATAAAAAATGGCGGCTATAGGACTCAAAATGAAGGCTGTAGAATGGTTCCAGCAACTTGTATAGCTGTTATATAAAGAAAAGCGGCTATAACACTCAAAATGGCGGCTGTAGAATGGTTCCAGCAGCTTGTAGAGCTACTATACAAAGGAGAGCGGCTTTAAGACTCAAAATGGCGGCTGTAGAATGGTTCCAGTAGCTTGTATAGCTGTTATATAAAAGATGGCGGCTATAAGAATCAAAATGAAGGCCGTATAATGGTTCCAGCAACTTGTATAGCTGTTATATAAAAAATGGCGGCTATAACACTCAAAATGGCGGCTGTAGAATGGTTCCAGCAGCTTGTAGAGCTACTATACAAAAGAGAGCGGCTTTAAGACTCAAAATGGCGGCTGTAGAATGGTTCCAGCATCTTGTATAGCTGTTATATAAAAGATGGCGGCTATAAACCTCAAATCGGCGGCTATAGAACGGTTCCATCAGCTTGTAGAGCTGTTATCTAAAAGATGGCGGCTATAAGACTTAAAATGAAGGCTGTAGAATAGTTCCAGCAATGTGTATAGCTGTTATATAAAGAATGGCGGATATAACACTCAAAATGGCGGCTGTAGAATCGTTCCAGCAGCTTGTAGAGCTACTATACAAAGGATAGCGGCTTTAAGACTCAAAATGGCGGCTGTAGAATGGTTCCAGCATCTTGTATAGCTGTTATATAAAAGATGGTGGCTATAAACCTCAAATCGGCGGCTATAGAATGGTTCCATCAGCTTGTAGAGCTGTTATCTAAAAGATGGCGGCTATAAGACTTAAAATAAAGGCTGTAGAATAGTTCCAGCAATGTGTATAGCTGTTATATTAAGAATGGCGGCTATAACACTCAAAATGGCGGCTGTAGAATGGTTCCAGCAACTTGTATAGCTGTTATAAAATGAAGTAAGTAAGTCGTCTCGCCGACTTAGGTATACCATACACCAGTAAAACAAATATTTCAAATTTGTAATAACAAATGCATTTCGCCTATTTCAAAAAAATTCTGTTCACATGCTTTTTACAAGCATATCTTGGTATCTCACTAACTCATGCATCTGAGTACCCTAGCGCCACCACCCGCCAACGGCCAACTCCGGCCTTATGGAAAAACGTTTATATGCATAACTTGGCTATTTTTTGTCCGAGTTTGATCAAATTTGGTATTTTGCTGGGTATTAGTATTCAAGTGTGCCAAATTTGATTCCACAAGGTAAAAAATTACGGGAGATAATCGAGTTTTTCAAATTTCGGGGGCGGAAAGGGGCGTGGCAAAATCTTTATAATTACAAAATGAGCGCATTTACTAAGCAAATATACATACCAAATATGGTGTCTCTAGCTGCAATAGTTTTTGAGATAAACGTTTTTTTTTGAATTGCGGGGGCGGAAAGGGGGCGTGGCAAAATTTTGAAATAAACTCGATCACTCTACATACTACATGAGCCTACATACCAAATTTGGTGGCTCTATCTCTTATAGTCTCTGAGATCTAGGCGTTCATACGGACGGACGGACGGACGGACGGACGGACGGACGGACAGACGGACGGACACACGGACATGGCTATATCGACTCGGCTGTTGATACTGATCAAGAATATATATACTTTATGAGGTCGGAAAAGCTTCCTTCTGCCTGTTACATACATTTTGGCGACATCAATATACCATTTCACCCTATAGGTGTATGGTATAAAAAATGGCGGCTATAACACTCAAAATGGCTGCTGTAGAAAGGTTCCAGCAGCTTGTAGAGCTACTATACAAACGATAGCGGCTTTAAGACTCGAAATGGCGGCTGTAGAATAGTACGAGCAGCTTGTATAGCTGTTATATAAAAGATGGCGGCTATAAACCTCAAATCGGCGGCTGTAGAATGGTTCCAGCAACTTGTATAGCTGTTATATAAAGAATGGCGGCTATAACACTCAAAATGGCGGCTGTAGAATGGTTCCAGCAGCTTGTAGAGCTACTATACAAAGGAGAGCGACTTTAAGACTCAAAATGGCGGCTTTAGAATGGTTCCAGCAGCTTGTATAAGTTAAGCACCTAAATCATAAGATGCAATGCCCAATGGTCAACCCCACTCCATCATCACATGCTTATTAGTTGCATGATCAGCTATTTCAAATAAACAGTCCGATCGCTAGGATAAACAATACTATTTCATCATAAGATGCAATGCCCAATGGTCAACCCCACTCCATCATCACATGCTTATTAGTTGCGTGATCAGCTATCTCAAATAAACAGTCCGATCGTTAGGATAAACAACAGGCCTGCATCCCACTTTCCCAGGCCCTAGAAGAATGGTGTCGGGTCCAGCGCATACCCAGAACCACGCCACAACTTTTGCCAATAAACAAAGAATAGCAATAAACATTCCTTGTTTACACAAGTATGCAACCACGCACTCAGAGGACTAATTAATTCAGCCAACGCCGCTGCCTGCGACGATGTCAAGTACCAAACCTTCATCTAACCTAATCGAATCATAGCAAATCAGTCTTGAGCCTAAGTTCTAATCATCCAGTAACTTCGCTTTAGCTCCGCTGCATTCACTTCGAAGTCAGAATCTTTGAGTAAACCGAAACATACTGTAAATGTAATATAAAGTATCTTTGAATAAAACTTTATTTTTTTACATCGGAGTGAATAAAGTGTTTAATTGGCGCCCGAGCAGGGACCCTGCTAAATAAAACTTGATCAAGTGTTAGTGAAAAATATTAGTGGTCGTGACCGAGAAATCGCGTTAAATGCCTTAAGTGTCAATGATAACAAACGCTATATTGAACTACACCTAGAATCAGACAGGGTCAAAACTATCGCTGCAAATTCCTCTAGTATCCGTTCGGAGGAAAACTGGTACAAGTGTTCGGATCCGGAGCGTTGGTACCTCAACGTGGGAAAAGCGAGTACCCCTACCAACCAGCCAGTAAAAAAGCATCGAAGATGTTAATGTTAATGTAAGTTAAGGAAAAATAATTAAGAAAAAATCCAAAGTAAAGAAGAAAGAATTTGTGTAGACACAGTGGGAAAAATATTATTAAACAAAACGAAAGTAAAAAATAAATAAAAAGAAGAACAAGTAATTTAAAAAAAAAAAAAAAAAAAAAAACAAACCCGTAATTACATTTTTTCTCCCAATTAAAAAGAAAGGAAAAATTGAAAGAAAAGAATTAGTAGTTAAGTAATTTCAAAAAAGTGAAAATTAATTTTTAAAAAAAAATATATGTTACTCTGTTAAACTGAGCAATAATTGCGTTGCTCGGTCTAGAGTGTGGCCCGTAAAGCCATACGCCAAATAGACAGGAGATCACTGCGATGATCGAGTAGGGAAAGTAAAACTTCAAAAATAAAAAAATAAATAAAAAAAGGAGAAAAAATCATATAATAATAATATATAAAATTTTCATAATACCACAAAATATTATTTAAGTACCATTTCCATCCGAAATTAGCGGACATACCGCTATATTTTTACCAATACAAGATTAGCGGACATACCGCTATATTTTTATCAATATAAGAAAAAATTTTAATTTTCGCGGATTATATTTTTCGTATTCGCGATACCGTAACACCTATTTCCTTGAATTAATTCTAATTTAAAAAAAACAATCCATTTCCAAAATGACTAAAGACAACTGGGTTAAAGCCGCAGTCCTCCAGCAGGGTGGTATTCAGACAACAGGTTCTGATGCTCCGACAGCATCCACCTCAAGTGCATCAACCGCAAATAGAATCGAGGCACTGTCAATACAGGGACTAGACGTAGCTATCCAGACAATTTTGTCGTCTCAGTTACAGGAAATAGTGAAACAATTAAATTATTCTCAGCCAGGACATATTCCCTTTATGGACCAGACAGCTAGCATTCAGGATAATTGGCATGAACTAGATAAAGTGCCAGACATCGTAAAGAATCTTGACAAATTCTCAGGTAGCCGCGAGGAGTTCTCAACATGGTTTGCTTCCGCCACACGTTTGATGGAATTGTATGCCCCCATTCAGGGAACACCCAAATACTATGCAATTCTTGTGACCATTCGAGGCAAAATTACAGGCCATGCCAATACATTGTTGAAAGTCTATCGCACCGCATTACATTGGGGTGCAATCTCGCAGTGTTTGTTATCTGAGTACTCGGACAAACGAGATTTAAGCACTTTAGAATATCAGCTGTTTACCATGACCCAGAAGGGCACTTCTATTCATGACTTCTACTTCGCCGTTTATCAACAGATGTCGTTAATTCTAGACCAAATCGAAACGATGGGTTATACTCCCGAGACTATGGAAGCCATGGCTAGACAGGTCAGAGATAGGGCTCTAGATACCTTCATCAGAGGTCTGAACGGAGATCTCTCAGACAGAATGAGCTTAGCTCAACCCAAAGATCTGAGGCATGCATTGCAATTGTGCGAAATGTTGGATAATAAGAGGGCTAGGAACATTATCAGCCATCGTGACACTCGTCCACCTGTAGGACCAAAACCCCCGCAGTATGCTAAAATTACAATGCAACCCCAACGATCATACATACCAGCAATTCCACCCAAACCTTACAACAACAACTATTATAATCAGAGACCCATGCAAAACGTGTTCATTCCCCAAAACAAATTCCCTCAATCTAATAACCCCGTATTTTTCAACGCACCACCGAGGCCATTTGCCCCGAAACCTCAGCCGGCACCAACTCCAATGGATGTCGACGGCTCTATTTTAACCAAAAAAGTTAACTACATGAACAAACCGAATGTTAATTTACCACAACAATTTGCTCTCAAGAGAGTCAACCAGTCCACTGCAAATTTTCCCAATAAGGTGCAGAGGCAATTCCATATCGAAACTGGTATGTCAGGTGAACAATATATCACCATACCGCCTCAAGAAGAGCACTACTCCGATACATCCGATTATCAGGCTGCTTATCAGGGCCAAGAAGATCTTTTTGAATTAGTCCCATACTCTGGGTTCGAGAATATCAGCAGCAGGAGGAATATTTTGCCTCACAAGGAGACAACTCAGAGTTAGTCCCACAGAACAAAGAGGAAACCAGATCACAATCACAGGAGCCTCAACAACCAGAAATCGAGGACACCGTTAATTTTTTAGGTTAAAGTGTTCCTCTTTGCCGTACTTTGTTGTCCGGGACAAAGACGGAACCTCATACAATTTCTTAATAGATACCGGCTCGAACAAAACTATGTCCAACCTGAAATAGCAAAAAATATCAAAATGAATGAACACAAGTTTTACGCGAACACCGTAAGTGGTCGCATTCTAATAACCAGCCATATCCATTTGGGTTTATTTAACGAACCCAATAAACCAATAACGTTCTTCCTATTACCTAATCTGAATCCGTTCCATGGAATTCTAGGTAATGACTCACTAAGAGAGTTAAACGCTATCATTGATGTAGGGAAAGATCTACTATACGTCAACAACTCTCATGTTAAAGTGAAGCAGATGCGAGCCCATCAGGTCCATACCATCAAATCAGATGAGCTCACTAATCAGCAGAAGCTAGGGTTAAAAGCGCTCCAAGAGGAGTACGAATCGCTATTCGCGGACCCAAACAAAAAATTGACTTATGCTACTAATGTCCAAGGAGAAATCCGAACGACAACAGACACTCCAGTCTACACCAAGCACTACTCATATCCAGCCTCTCTAAGAGAAGTAGTAGAAGACCAAGTACAAGAATTATTACGAGATGGTATAATACGACCCTCACGGTCGCCCTATAATTCCCCTGTGTGGATAGTCCCTAAAAAGAGTGACAGCCTTGGGAATAAGCAATATAGGATGGTCATCGATTATAGAAAGCTCAATGCAGTTACAGTTTCGGATAGGTATCCTATCCCCGAAATCGGAGAAATGGTTGCACAGTTGGGCAACAACAAGTATTTCTCTGTTCTTGATCTAAAGAGCGGATTTCATTAGATTTCCCTTAAGGAATCTGATATCGAAAAAACGGCATTCACTGTGAGTGGAGGGAAATACGAGTTCACGAGACTCCCTTCGGCCTAAAGAATTCCCCATCAATATTCCAAAGAGCTCTCGATGATATTTTGAGAGATCTCATTGGAAAGATCTGTTACGTCTACATCGATGACATAATAATATTCAGTAAATCGGAGGAAGAGCATTTCCGACATCTAGCTCTGGTATTTTCTACCTTGTCCAAGGCAAATATGAAGGTCCAAGCAGATAAATGCAAATTCCTAAGACATAGCGTTGACTTCCTAGGCGTAGTAATTTCAAGGGAAGGAGTTAAAACCAATCCTGAAAAAATCCAAGCCATTAAAAAGTTCCCCATACCAAAAAACCTAAAACAACTAAGGTCCTTCCTGGGATTAGCTAGTTATTACAGAAGATTTATCAAAGATTTTGCTAAATTAGCTAGACTCTTGACTACGTTATTGAGAGGAGAACATGGCAGAGCCAAGAAAAATGTTTCAAGCAAGATCGAAATCCGATTCGGTGAAGCCGAAATCGATGCCTTCGAGAAAGTAAAAAATGCATTAGTGTCACAAGACGTTATGCTAGCATACCCTTACTTTGAACAAGAGTTCCACCTAACCACCGATGCCTCAAACATCGCACTAGGAGCCTCTCTAGAACAGAATGGAAGACCCATTACATTTCTTTCCCGTGCGTTATCCAAAGCTGAAGAAAACTATGCCACAAATGAAAGAGAAATGCTAGCAATAGTATGGGCATTGGATAAGCTAAGGATGTATGTATACGGCAAATCCAAGGTGATCATTTACACCGACCACCAGACTCTCACTTATGCTCTCAGCCCAAAAAAAAACAACATAAAGCTGAAGAAATGGAAAAGTTACCTGGAGGAATATAACTACGAGTTAAAATATAAGCCGGGTAGCTCAAACGTCGTAGCAGACGCACTCTCTAGAAACCCTACTAGCATAAATGCTAGTAGTACGTCAGCTACAGTCCACAGCGATGAAAGCTCAGGGCATGAACTCATTCCAGCAATGGAAGTCCCCATCAATGTCTTTAGAAACCAATTGTTTATCCTCACTGGTGATAACGAATCCACCACCTTTGAAATACCATTCCCCACATACCATAGACATACAATAGTGAGAAGTAATTATTCCGAAGATGATCTTGTAACTATTTTGAAGGAAAAAATGGATCCGAGAATAGTAAATGGTATTTTCACCTCCGAAAGTATCATGGGGAAAATTCAACAAATTTTCCGGAGCATTTTAGGAATTACAAGGCACGATTCACACAAGTCCAAACTGTAGATGTCCATGATCAGACCCAAGAACAAGAAATCATAATTAAAGAACACCTTAGAGCACATAGAAATTCCATCGAAAATAAAAAGCAAATTTTATCTGAATATTTTTTCCCGTTATGAAGAAAAGGTAGAAGCAATAGTAAACTCTTGCCAAACATGTAAACTCTCGAAGTATCAAAGACACCCTCCGAATCAAGAAATACAACCAACCCCTATTCCGACATATCCAGGTGAAATAATCCATATAGATTTATATTCCATCCAAAAGAAGATAATTTTAACAGCCATAGACAAATTTTCAAAGTATGCGCAAGTTAAACTCGTAAACTCAAAAGCAGCAGAACATCTTAAAGTGCCCCTACGTGAGTTATTGATAGCCTTCGGTATGACAAAAACCGTTGTAATGGATAACGAAAAGGCTTTAAATTCTGCATCAATAAAATTTCTTTTAAATAATCAGTTAGGGATACAAGTCCACACTACCCCACAATATACTTCATCTAGCAACGGCCAAATAGAAAGATTTCATTCCACATATACGGAGATAATGAGATGCTTGAAGTTAGAGCACCCCGAAATGGAATTTGAGGATTTAATATTCAAGGCTGTAGATGAATACAATAAAACAATACACAGTACAACCAATAAAAAGCCAATACAGTAAATTCACTAATATTATCCTCTACCGAAATAGATTTCATCGAAACAATTAAAGAAGAGAGTTTAACATTTATAAACATTGAAGGATTAATAGAATTTGCTGAGGTCAGTGTAGCCTCAGATGGTAAATCACTCCTTTATATTGTCAGCCTACCCAGAGTAATTAATGAAATTTGTAAACAAATCCAAGCAATACCAATTAAATATCAAAAATTTATAGAAGAAATAGACTATGAAAACATCATGAAATGTAACAAGAAATACTTCGGGTTAACCAATAAGAGTAATTGTAAAATTCATAACGGTAAGACAATTTGTAAACTGGAAGATCTGACTAATTTAGAAAACAGTAAATGTATAGCAGCCTACTTGCAAAGAAGGAATCCCCAATGTAAGGTCATCAACAACCAGCACGTAAAGTCCCATTCGGAAATAATGCCCGGTACCTTGCTGCTGAACCAATTCCAAGGGGTCATCAGCATCAATGGAGAAAACATCACCCTAGAAGGCACCTTCATAATCCAAGCGGAGAACGCAACAGTCATTATAGAAGACTCCTGGTATATTGTCAAGACACGCTTTGAAGCCGAGGTTCAACCGCCGCTGTTACAATTACTATCAACTAAGCAGCAGAGAGGTGAAAAGCTATCGCTGGAAATGATCAAGGAGCTACACATTAATAATACTAATAATCTGGAGCGTATCCAAAGAAACAACTTGATTATGTCTTCATCAAACTGGATTATTCTAACCCTTCTAGCAGCTGCAATGATAACATATTGCATTATCAAAAAATACTGCAGCCACGGAACAGGCAACCATGGTCCACCAATGGAAGTCTCAATCGGGCCTGTCCAATATGTTGTTGCGACCGAGGACGTCCGCACTTAAAGGGGGAGGAGTTAAGCACCTAAATCATAAGATGCAATGCCCAATGGTCAACCCCACTCCATCATCACATGCTTATTAGTTGCATGATCAGCTATTTCAAATAAACAGTCCGATCGCTAGGATAAACAATACTATTTCATCATAAGATGCAATGCCCAATGGTCAACCCCACTCCATCATCACATGCTTATTAGTTGCATGATCAGCTATCTCAAATAAACAGTCCGATCGTTAGGATAAACAACAGGCCTGCATCCCACTTTCCCAGGCCCTAGAAGAATGGTGTCGGGTCCAGCGCATACCCAGAACCACGCCACAACTTTTGCCAATAAACAAAGAATAGCAATAAACATTCCTTGTTTACACAAGTATGCAACCACGCACTCAGAGGACTAATTAATTCAGCCAACGCCGCTGCCTGCGACGATGTCAAGTACCAAACCTTCATCTAACCTAATCGAATCATAGCAAATCGGTCTTGAGCCTAAGTTCTAATCATCCAGTAACTTCGTTTAGCTCCGCTGCATTCACTTCGAAGTCAGAATCTTTCAGTAAACCGAAACATACTGTAAATGTAATATAAAGTATCTTCGAATAACACTTTATTTTTTTACATCGGAGTGAATAAAGTGTTTAATTTATAGCTGTTATATAAAAGATGGCGGCTATAAGACTCAAAATGAAGGCCGTAGAATGGTTCCAACAAAAATGACGGCTATAACACTCAAAATGGCGGCTGTAGAATGGTTCCAGCAGTTATATAAAAAATGCCGGCTATAAAACTCAAATCGGCGGCTGTAGAATGGTTCCAGCAGCTTGTGTAGCTACTATATTAAAGATGGCGGCTAAAGAACTCAAACTGGCGGCTGTAGAATGGTTCCAGCAGCTTGTGTAGCTACTATATTAAAGATGGCGTCTAAAGAACTCAAACTGGTGGCTATAGAATGGTTCCAGCAACTTGTATAGCTGTTATAAAAAAAATGGCGGCTATAAAACTCAAAGCGGCGGCTGTAGAATGGTTCCAGCAGCTTGTAGAGTTGTTATATAAATGATGGCGGCTATAACACCTAAAATGGCGGCTGTAGAATGGTTCCAGCAGTTATATAGAAAATGCCGGCTATAAACCTCAAATCGGCGGCTGTAGAATGGTTCCAGCAGCTTGTATAGCTACTATATTAAAGATGGCGGATAAAGAACTCAAACTGGCGGCTGTAGAATGGTTCCAGCAGCTTGTGTAGCTACTATATTAAAGATGGCGGCTATAAACCTCAAATCGGCGGCTATAGAATGGTTCCAGCAGCTTGCAGAGCTGTTATATAAAAGATGGCGGCTATAAGACTCAAAATGAAGGCCGTAGAATGGTTCCAACAAATTGTATAGCTGTTATATAAAGAATGGCGGCTATTACACTCAAAATGGCGGCTGTAGAATGCTTCCAGCAGCTTCTATAGCTGCTACATAAGAAATGGCGGTTGTAAGACTCAAAATTGGCGGCTGTGGAATGGTTCCAGCAGCTTGTAGAGCTGTTATATAAATGATGGCGGCTATAACACTCAAAATGGCGGCTGTAGAATGGTTCCAGCAGCTTGTAGAGCTACTATACAAAGGAGAGCGGCTTTAAGACTCAAAATGGCGGCTGTAGAATGGTTCCAGCAGCTTGTATAGCTGTTATATAAAAGATGGCGGCTATAAGAATCAAAATTTAGGCCGTATAATGGTTCCAGCAACTTGTAGAGCTGTTATATAAAGAATGGCGGCTATAACACTCAAAATTGGCGGCTGTGGAATGGTTTCAGCAGCTTGTAGAGGTGTTATATAAAATATGGCTATAAACTCAAAATGAAGGCTGCAGAATGATTCCAGCAACTTGTATAGCTGTTATATAAAATATGGCGGCTATGAAACTCAAAATGAAGGCTGTAGAATGATTCCAGCAGCTTGTAGAGCTACTATACAAAGGATAGCGGCTTTAAGACTCAAAATGGCGGCTGTAGAATGGTTCCACCATCTTGTATAGCTGTTATATAAAAGATGGCGGCTATAAACCTCAAATCGGCGGCTATAGATTGGTTCCATCAACTTGTAGAGCTGTTATATAAAAGATGGCGGCTATAAGAATCAAAATGAAGTCCGTATAATGGGTCCAGCAACTTGTATAGCTGTTATATAAAGAATGGCGGCTACAACACTCAAAATGGCTGCTGTAGAATGGTTCCAGCAGCATGTAGAGCTGTTATATAAAAGATGGCGGCTATAAACCTCAAATCGGCGGCTATAGATTGGTTCCATCAGCTTGTAGAGCTGTTATATAAAAGATGGCGGCTATAAGAATCAAAATGAAGTCCGTATAATGGTTCCAGCAACTTGTATAGCTGTTATATAAAGAATGGCGGCTATAACACTCAAAATGGCTGCTGTAGAATGGTTCCAGCAGCTTGTAGAGCTGTTATATAAAATATGGCTATAAACTCAAAATGAAGGCTGTAGAATGATTCCAGCAGCTTGTAGAGCTACTATACAAAGTATAGCGGCTTTAAGACTCAAAATGGCGGCTGTAGAATGGTTCCAGCATCTTGTATAGCTGTTATATAAAAGATGGCGGCTATAGACCTCAAAGCGGCGGCTGTAGAATGGTTCCAGCAGCTTGTAGAGCTGTTATATAAAAGATGGCTATAAACTCAAAATGAAGGATGTAGAATGGTTCCAGCATCTTGTATAGCTGTTATATAAAGAATGGCGGCTATAACACTCAAAATGGCGGCTGTAGAATGCTTCCAGCAGCTTGTATAGCTGTTACATAAGAAATGGCGGTTGTAAGACTCAAAATTGGCGGCTGTGGAATGGTTCCAGCAGTTATATAGAAAATGCCGGCTATAAACCTCAAATCGGCGGCTGTAGAATGGTTCCAGCAGCTTGTATAGCTACTATATTAAAGATGGCGGCTAAAGAACTCAAACTGGCGGCTGTAGAATGGTTCCAGCAGCTTGTGTAGCTACTATATTAAAGATGGCGTCTAAAGAACTCAAACTGGCGGCTGTAGAATGGTTCCAGCAACTTGTATTGCTGTTATAATAAGAATGGCGGCTATAAACCTCAAATCGGAGGCTCTAGAATGGTTCCAGCAGCTTGCAGAGCTGTTATATAAAAGATGGCGGCTATAAGACTCAAAGTGAAGGCCGTAGAATGGTTCCAACAATTTGTATAGCTGTTATATAAAGAATGGCGGCTATAACACTCAAAATGGCGGCTGTAGAATGCTTCCAGCAGCTTGTATAGCTGTTACATAAGAAATGGCGGTTGTAAGACTCAAAATTGGCGGCTGTGGAATGGTTCCAGCAGCTTGTAGAGCTGTTATATAAAAGATGGCTATAAACTCAAAATGAAGGCTGTAGAATGATTCCAGCAACTTGTATAAATGTTTTATAAAGAATGGCGGCTATAACACTCAAAATGGCGGCTGAAGAATGGATCCAGCAGCTTTTATAGCTGTTATATATATGATGGCGGCTATAACACTCAAAATGAAGGCTGTAGAGTGGTTCCAGCAGCTTGTATAGCTGTTATATAAAAGATGGCGGCTAAAGACTCAAAATGAAGGCTGTAGAATGGTTCCAGCAACTTGTATAGCTGTTATATAAAGAATGGCGGCTATAACACTCAAAATGGCGGCTGTAGAATGGTTCCAGCAGCCCGTAGAGCTACTTTACAAAGGAAAGCGGCTTTAAGACTCAAAATGGCGGCTGTAGAATGGTTCCAGCAGCTTGTATAGCTGTTATATAAAAGATGGCGGCTAAAGGAATCAAAACGAAGGCCGTATAATGGTTCCAGCAACTTGTATAGCTGTTATATAAAGAATGGCGGCTATAACACTCAAAATTGGCGGCTGTGGAATGGTTTCAGCAGCTTGTAGAGCTGTTATATAAAATATGGCTATAAACTCAAAATGAAGGCTGCAGAATGATTCCAGCAACTTGTATAGCTGTTATATTAAAGATGGCGGCTATGAAACTCAAAATGAAGGCTGTAGAATGATTCCAGCAGCTTGTATAGCTACTATACAAAGGATAGCGGCTTTAAGACTCAAAATGGCGGCTGTAGAATGGTTCCAGCAGCTTGTATAGCTGTTATATAAAAGATGGCGGCTATAAGAATCAAAATGAAGTCCGTATAATGGTTCCAGCAACTTGTATAGCTGTTATATAAGAAATGGCGGCTATAACACTCAAAATGAAGGCTGTAGAATGGTTCCAGCAGCTTGTAGAGCTGTTATAAAAAATATGGCTATAAACTCAAAATGAAGGCTGTGGAATGATTCCAGCAGCTTGTAGAGCTACTATACAAAGGATAGCGGCTTTAAGACTCAAAATGGCGGCTGTAGAATGGTTCCAGCATCTTGTATAGCTGTTATATAAAAGATGGCGGCTATAGACCTCAAATCGGCGGATGTAGAATGGTTCCAGCAGCTTGTTTATCTGTTATATAAAAGATGGCGGCTATAAGACTCAAAATGAAGGATGTAGAATGGTTCCAGCATCTTGTATAGCTGTTATATAAAGAATGGCGGCTATAACACTCAAAATGGCGGCTGTAGAATAGTTCCAGCAGCTTGTAGAGCTACTATACAAAGGATAGCGGCTTTAAGACTCAAAATGGCGGCTGTAGAATGGTTCCAGCATCTTGTATAGCTGTTATATAAAAGACGGCGGCTATAAACCTCAAATCGGCGGCTATAGAATGGTTCCATCAGCTTGTAGAGCTGTTATCTAAAATATGGCGGCTATAAGACTTAAAATAAAGGCTGTAGAATAGTTCCAGCAATGTGTATAGCTGTTATATAAAGAATGGCGGCTATAACACTCAAAATGGCGGCTGTAAAATGGTTCCAGCAAGTTGTATAGCTGTTATTAAAAAAAAATGGCGGCTATAACACTCAAAATGGCTGCTGTAGAAAGGTTCCAGCAGCTTGAAAAGTTACTATACAAACGATAGCGGCTTTAAGACTCAAAATGGCGGCTGTAGAATGGTTCAGCAGCTTGTATAGCTGTTATATAAAAGATGGCGGCTATAAACCTCAAATCGGCGGCTGTAGAATGGTTCCAGCAGCTTGTAGAGCTGTTATATAAAAGATGGCGGCTATAAGACTCAAAATGAAGGCCGTAGAATGGTTCCAACAATTTGTATAGCTATTATATAAAGAATGGCGGCTATAACACTCAAAATGGCGGCTGTAGAATGGTTCCAGGAGTGATATAAAAAATGCCGGCTATAAACCTCAAATCGGCGGCTGTAGAATGGTTCCAGCAGCTTGTATAGCTACTATATTAAAGATGGCGGCTGTAGAATGGTTCCAGCAGCTTGTGTAGCTACTATATTAAAGATGGCGTCTAAAGAACTCAAACTGGTGGCTGTAGAATGGTTCCAGCAACTTGTATTGCTGGTTTAAAAATAAATGGCGGCTATAACACGCAAAATGGCTGCTGTAGAAAGGTTCCAGCAGCTTGTAGAGCTACTATACAAAGGATAGCGGCTTTAAGACTCAAAATGGCGGCTGAAGAATGGTTTCAGCTGCTTGTATAGCTGTTATATAAAAGATGGCGGCTATAAACCTCAAATCGGCGGCTGTAGAATGGTTCCAGCAGCTTGTAGAGGTGTTATATAAAAGATGGCGGCTATAACACTCAAAATGAAGGCCGTAGAACGGTTCCAACAATTTGTATAGCTGTTATATAAAGAATGGCGGCTATAACACTCAAAATGGCGTCTGTAGAATGGTTCCAGGAGTTATATAAAAAATGCCAGCTATAAACCTCAAATCGGCGGCTGTTGAATGGTTCCAGCAGCTTGTATAGCTACTATATTAAAGATGGCGGCTAAAGAACTTAAACTGGCGGCTGTAGAATGGTTCCAGCAGCTTGTGTAGCTACTATATTAAAGATGGCGTCTAAAGAACTCAAACTGGTGGCTGTAGAATGGTTCCAGCGACTTCTATAGCTGGTTTAAAAAAAATGGCGGCTATAACACTCAAAATGGCTGCTGTAGAAAGGTTCCAGCAGCTTGTAGAGCTACTATACAAAGGATAGCGGCTTTAAGACTCAAAATGGCGGCTGTAGAATGGTTCCAGCAGCTTGTAGAGCTGTTATATAAAAGATGGCTATAAACTCAAAATGAAGGATGTAGAATGGTTCCAGCATCTTGTATAGCTGTTATATAAAGAATGGCGGCTATAACACCTAAAATGGCGGCTGTAGAATGGTTCCAGCAGTTACATAGAAAATGCCGGCTATAAACCTCAAAGCGGCGGCTGTAGAATGGTTCCAGCAGCTTGTATAGCTACTATATTAAAGATGGCGGCTAAAGAACTTAAACTGGCGGCTGTAGAATGGTTCCAGCAGCTTGTGTAGCTACTATATTAAAGATGGCGTCTAAAGAACTCAAACTGGTGGCTGTAGAATGGTTCTAGCAACTTGTATTGCTGTTATAAAAATAAATGGCGGCTATAACACGCAAAATGGCTGCTGTAGAAAGGTTCCAGCAGCTTGTAGAGCTACTATACAAGGGATAGCGGCTTTAAGACTCAAAATGGCGGCTGAAGAATGGTTCCAGCAGCTTGTATAGCTGTTATATAAAAGATGGCGGCTATAAACCTCAAATCGGCGGCTGTAGAATGGTTCCAGCAGCTTGTAGAGGTGTTATATAAAAGATGGCGGCTATAAGACTCAAAATGAAGGCCGTAGAACGGTTCCAACAATTTGTATAGCTGTTATATAAAGAATGGCGGCTATAACACTCAAAATGGCGTCTGTAGAATGGTTCCAGGAGTTATATAAAAAATGCCAGCTATAAACCTCAAATCGGCGGCTGTAGAATGGTTCCAGCAGCTTGTATAGTTACTATATTAAAGATGGCGTCTAAAGAACTCAAACTGGTGGCTGTAGAATGGTTCCAGCAACTTGTATTGCTGTTATAAAAATAAATGGCGGCTATAACACGCAAAATGGCTGCTGTAGAAAGGTTCCAGCAGCTTGTAGAGCTACTATACAAAGGATAGCGGCTTCAAGACTCAAAATGGCGGCTGTAGAATGGTTCCAGCAGCTTGCAGAGCTGTTATATAAAAGATGGCGGCTATAAGACTCAAAATGAAGGCCGTAGAATGGTTCCAACAATTTGTATAGCTGTTATATAAAGAATGGCGGCTATAACACTCAAAATGGCGGCTGTAGAATGCTTCCAGCAGCTTGTATAGCTGTTACATAAGAAATGGCGGTTGTAAGACTCAAAATTGGCGGCTGTGGAATGGTTCCAGCAGCTTGTAGAGCTGTTATATAAAAGATGGCAATAAACTCAATATGAAGGCTGTAGAATGATTCCAGCAACTTGTATAAATGTTATATAAAGAATGGCGGCTATAACACTCAAAATGGCGGCTGAAGAATGGATCCAGCAGCTTTTATAGCTGTTATATAAATGATGGCGGCTATAACACGCAAAATGAAGGCTGTAGAATGGTTCCAGCAGCTTGTATAGCTGTTATATAAAGAATGGCGGCTATAACACTCAAAATGGCGGCTGTAGAATGGTTCCAGCAGCTTGTAGAGCTACTATACAAAGGAGAGCGGCTTTAAGACTCAAAATCGCGGCTGTAGAATGGTTCCAGCAGCTTGTATAGCTGTTATATAAAAGATGGCGGCTATAAGAATCAAAATGAAGGCCGTATAATGGTTCCAGCAACTTGTATAGCTGTTATATAAAGAATGGCGCCTATAACACTCAAAATTGGCGGCTGTGGAATGGTTTCAGCAGCTTGTAGAGCTGTTATATAAAATATGGCTATAAACTCAAAATGAAGGCTGCAGAATGATTCCAGCAACTTGTATAGCTGTTATATAAAAGATGGCGGCTATGAAACTCAAAATGAAGGCTGTAGAATGATTCCAGCAGCTTGTATAGCTACTATACAAAGGAGAGCGGCTTTAAGACTCAAAATGGCGGCTGTAGAATGGTTCCAGCAGCTTGTAAAGCTGTTATATAAAAGATGGCGGCTATAAGAATCAAAATGAAGGCCGTATAATGGTTCCAGCAACTTGTATAGCTGTTATATAAAGAATGGCGGCTATAACACTCAAAATGTCTGCTGTAGAATGGTTCCAGCAGCTTGTAGAGCTGTTATATAAAAGATGGCGGCTATAAACCTTAAATCGGCGGCTATAGATTGGTTCCATCAGCTTGTAGAGCTGTTATATAAAAGATGGCGGCTATAAGAATCAAAATGAAGTCCGTATAATGGTTCCAGCAACTTGTATAGCTGTTATATAAAGAATGGCGGCTATAACACCTAAAATGGCGGCTGTAGAATGGTTCCAGGAGTTATATAAAAAATGCCGGCTATAAACCTCAAATCGGCGGCTGTAGAATGGTTCCAGCAGCTTGTATAGCTACTATATTAAAGATGGCGACTAAAGAACTTAAACTGGCGGCTGTAGAATGGTTCCAGCAGCTTGTGTAGCTACTATATTAAAGATGGCGTCTAAAGAACTCAAACTGGTGGCTGTAGAATGGTTCCAGGAACTTGTATTGCTGTTATAAAAATAAATGGCGGCTATAACACTCAAAATGGCTGCTGTAGAAAGGTTCCAGCAGCTTGTAGAACTACTATACAAAGGATAGCAGCTTTAAGACTCAAAATGGCGGCTGTAGAATGGTTCCAGCAGCTTGTAGAGCTGTTATATAAAGGATAGCGTCTTTAAGACTCAAAATGAAGGCTGTAGAATAGTTCCAGCAACTTGTAGAGCTGTTATATAAAAGATGGCTATAAACTCAAAATGAAGGCTGTAGAATGGTTCCAGCATCTTGTATAGCTGTTATATAAAAAAAGGCGGCTAATGACCTCAAATCGGCGGCTATAGAATGGTTCCATCAGCTTGTAGAGCTGTTATATAAAAAATGCCGGCTATAAACCTCAAATCGGCGGCTGTAGAATGGTTACAGCAGCTTGTATAGCTACTATATTAAAGATGGCGGCTAAAGATCTTAAACTGGTGGCTGTAGAATGGTTCCAGCAACTTGTATTGCTGTTATAAAAATAAATGGCGGCTTGTAGAGCTACTATACAAAGGATAGCAGCTTTAAGACTCAAAATGGCGGCTGTAGAATGGTTCCAGCAACTTGTATAGCTGTTATATAAAGAATGGCGGCTATAACACTCAAAATGGCGGCTGTAGAATGGTTCCAGCAGCTTGTAGAGCTACTATACAAAGGAGAGCGGCTTTAAGACTCAAAATGGCGGCTGTAGAATGGTTCCAGCAACTTGTATAGCTGTTATATAAAGAATGGCGGCTATAACACTCAAAATTGGCGGCTGTGGAATGGTTTCAGCAGCTTGTAGAGCTGTTATATAAAATATGGCTATAAACTCAAAATGAAGGCTGCAGAATGATTCCAGCAACTTGTATAGCTGTTATATAAAAGATGGCGGCTATGAAACTCAAAATGAAGGCTGTAGAATGATTCCAGCAGCTTGTATAGCTACTATACAAAGGATAGCGGCTTTAAGACTCAAAATGTCGGCTGTAGAATGGTTCCAGCAACTTGTATAGCTGTTATATAAAAGATGGCGGCTATAAACCTCAAATCGGCGGCTATAGATTGGTTCCATCAGCTTGTAGAGCTGTTATATAAAAGATGGCGGCTATAAGAATCAAAATGAAGTCCGTATAATGGTTCCAGCAACTTGTATAGCTGTTATATAAAGAATGGCGGCTATAACACTCAAAATGGCTGCTGTAGAATGGTTCCAGCATCTTGTAGAGCTGTTATATAAAATATGGCTATAAACTCAAAATGAAGGCTGTAGAATGATTCCAGCAGCTTGTAGAGCTACTATACAAAGTATAGCGGCTTTAAACTCAAAATGGCGGCTGTAGAATGGTTCCAGCATCTTGTATAGCTGTTATATAAAAAAAGGCGGCTAATGACCTCAAATCGGCGGCTATAGAATGGTTCCATCAGCTTGTAGAGCTGTTATCTAAAAGATGGCGGCTATAAGACTTAAAATGAAGGCTGTAGAATAGTTCCAGCAATGTGTATAGCTGTTATATAAAGAATGGGGGCTAAACCACTCAAAATGGCTGCTGTAGAATGGTTCCAGCAGCTTGTAGAGCTACTATACAAAGGATAGCGGCTTTAAGACTCAAAATGGCGGCTGTAGAATGGTTCCAGCAGCTTGTATAGCTGTTATATAAAAGATGGCGGCTATAAACCTCAAATCGGCGGCTATAGAATGGTTCCATCAGCTTGTAGAGCTGTTATCTAAAAGATGGCGGCTATAAGACTTAAAATAAAGGCTGTAGAATAGTTCCAGCAATGTGTATAGCTGTTATATAAAGAATGGCGGCTATAACACTCAAAATGGCGGCTGTAGAATGGTTCCAGCAAGTTGTATAGCTGTTGTAAAAAAAATGGCGGCTATAACACTCAAAATGGCTGCTGTAGAAAGGTTCCAGCAGCTTGTAGAGCTACTATACAAACGCTAGCGGCTTTAAGACTCAAAATGGCGGCTGTAGAATGATTCCAACAATTTCTATAGCTGTTATATAAAGAACGGCGGCTATAACACTCAAAATGGCGGCTGTAGAATGGTTCCAGGAGTTATATAAAAAATGCCGGCTTTAAACCTCAAATCGGCGGCTGTAGAATGGTTCCAGCAGCTTGTATAGCTGGGTACATGTCATAACGCCCATTGTCATAAGGCCCAAGGGCCTTATGACACACATTTTTGTGTCTTAACGCCTATGGGCCTTATGACACTTTTAAGTGTGTCTTAACGCCCACTCCAAAAGTGAAATATCGCCCGACGGCGCTATGACACAATTGAAGAGTGTCATAATGCGCGAAAAAGTTTTCAATAAAATATTTAAAAAATAAAATTGTTTTGTTTTCTTATTTTTTAAAGCTCTTTAATCGTGTCATAACGCCCATAAAAAAGTGAAATAAAGTCCGGCGTGCTTTATGTCACATTTAAAAGTGTCATTGCGCCCGTGGGCTTTATGTCGCAAAAATGTGTGTCATAAGGCCCAAGGGCCTTATGACACTGGGCGTTATGACATGTACCCTGTATAGCTACTATATTAAAGATGGCGGCTAAAGAACTTAAACTGGCGGCTGTAGAATGGTTCCAGCAGCTTGTGTAGCTACTATATTAAAGATGGCGTCTAAAGAACTCAAACTGGTGGCTGTAGAATGGATCCAGCAACTTGTATTGCTGTTATAAAAATAAATGGCGGCTATAACACTCAAAGTGGCGGCTGTAGAATGGTTCCAGGAGTTATATAAAAAATGCCGGCTATAAACCTCAAATCGGCGGCTGTAGAATGGTTCCAGCAGCTTGTATAGCTACTATATTAAAGATGGCGGCTAAAGATCTTAAACTGGCGGCTGTAGAATGGTTCCAGCAGCTTGTGTAGCTACTATATTAAAGATGGCGTCTAAAGAACTCAAACTGGTGGCTGTAGAATGGTTCCAGGAACTTGTATTGCTGTTATAAAAATAAATGGCGGCTATAACACTCAAAATGGCTGCTGTAGAAAGGTTCCAGCAGCTTGTAGAACTACTATACAAAGGATAGCAGCTTTAAGACTCAAAATGGCGGCTGTAGAATGGTTCCAGCAGCTTGTATAGCTGTTATATAAAAGATGGCGGCTATAAACCTCAAATCGGCGGCTGTAGAATGGTTCCAGCGGCTTGTAGAGCTGTTATATAAAAGATGGCGGCTGTAAGACTCAAAATGAAGGCCGTAGAATGGTTCCAACAATTTGTATAGCTGTTATATAAAGAATGGCGGCTATAACACCTAAAATGGCGGCTGTAGAATGGTTCCAGGAGTTATATAAAAAATGCCGGCTATAAACCTCAAATCGGCGGCTGTAGAATGGTTCCAGCAGCTTGTATAGCTACTATATTAAAGATGGCGGCTAAAGAACTTAAACTGGCGGCTGTAGAATGGTTCCAGCAGCTTGTGTAGCTACTATATTAAAGATGGCGTCTAAAGAACTCAAACTGGTGGCTGTAGAACGGTTCCAGCAACTTGTATTGCTGTTATAAAAATAAATGGCGGCTATAACACTCAAAATGGCTGCTGTAGAAAGGTTCCAGCAGCTGGTAGAGCTACTATACAAAGGATAGCGGCTTTAAGACTCAAAATGGCGGCTGTAGAATGGTTCCAGCAGCTTGTAGAGCTATTATAAAAAATTTTATGTATCATTTAAAGTCTAAGATAAGCATTTCCCAACATTGTTAAACCTAGTATTCCTTAGATATGGTAACATTGTCTTTACACATCAATAAACGGTCAGTCTAGCATAAGCTCTCAAGAAGAACGCGCGAGTTATGAAACCAAGTAAAGTCTACTGCCTTGTAATCTGCTCATGTCTCCTCTCCCTCTCTTTCTCACTCTCTCTCTTTCTCATCAATTTATGAAACAAACGAAATGGGCATTTGCATATGCCAAAGAAAATTATAGATCAGTCTTAAGATTCAATTGTAACCAGACAGAAGTCTAAGTTCCAAACTAATAAAGAAACACATAATATCTAAAGATATCCAGTGAACAAAAAATCATTTAATTCAACAAAATTTAAATCAAAATTTAAATAAATAAATAAAGATATCTAAAGATATCTAGTGACTAAAATTCGTTCTTTCAACGAATATAATTCGCATGCATTTGATGCTAAGCAGCGTGGTTTGTGCAAATTGAGAATAACGGATGTACCAACGTTGCGTTCACAAACAAATGCATACGTAAAGAACAATAGAAAATATACAGTGGTTCGATGACATGAATATTGACTTAAACTATTTAATGTCGTTTAATTCCCAAACAGATACATACATTTGATATGTATTGGGCATTTTACATCCCGCAAAAATATTGTTACATAACTTCGAACCAACCAACAAGATATCCAGTGAACAAAAAATCATTTAATTCAACAAAATTTAAATCAAAATTTAAATAAATAAATAAAGATATCTAAAGATATCTAGTGACTAAAATTCGTTCTTTCAACGAATATAATTGGCGCAGTCGAAATCGGACAAATACGTTCGGAATTAACCAAAGTTAATCCGCGAGAAATTTTTTAATTTAAACCACAATGGAAGCAGAGATGGATAATTTAAGAGCAGTAGTGCTTCAGCAGGAAGGAGAGTTGAACCTATTAAGGCAACAAAATCAACAACAACAACAACAACTACAACAACAACAGCAGCAACAACAACAACAACAACCACAATATCAAGAGCAACAATATCAACTACAACAACAACCAATCCAGTGGCTGTCAAACAAAGATATCATCCAGCAGTTTCGCCAGCTAAGGCAGCTCGACGACCAACATGATGTGTTAGCTTTTATAAAATCTGTGGAGTTCCTCATGACATTATGCCAGGGAAACGCATTGCTGATCCAGTTTGGCACTAGCATCGTCGCTAATGAAAAGGTGTCGGGAACAGCAGCAAATTTCATCAGACAATTGGGGATGGAGCCTAGCTGGGACCAAATGAAGACCAAACTGATGGAGCAAATGCGACCCAGGATGACCTACGAGGACGTATTCGATAGATGCAGATTCATCAAAGTGAGTAGTTTAAGAGATTTGTTCCAGGAGTTTGAGAAAGCAAAGTGCGAAATAAATAAAATATATATGTTCGACGAATCCAAACCAGCCATGTATGAAAATGATAAAGTAGATAAAGATTTGTTAAACATGCTAATGAATAAAATAGACACTCCATTCAGGATTCATGTCGATCAGGGCATATCTATGCATGCTTTACAAACGAAATATTCAAATATTAAAGCACTGGACGATCCCAGAGCTATTTTACAGAGGTATAGGAAAAACTCGAACAATACCTATAACAAACAGGGTAACACTAACGCTAACACCAACACTAGCACCACTCATAAAAACGCAACCCAGAATAATCAGTTTGCTAGTAATAATAACAATACCAAACAGAATCAGGGTGGCCAAACAAACACCAATAATAACGCCAGCCCACCTCAGAGTGGCCAAGTCAACCAACAGTCGTATAACAGGTCACAACCCACCCAAAATCCAAATTTTAAACCTAACTATAACAACAAGGGTAACAGTTCAAGACAGACAAGAATGTCTCATATGAGCGTTGATACTCAAAAGAATGATCCCACACCCATGGAGATTGGGACTTTAGAAGAAAAACAGGCAGAAGAAGAAGAGGAAGAACAGGTAAATTTTTTGATTCCTTGCCTAGAGCAACCTTACCCATAATAGTGTGGACAATAGGAAAGAAAAAATTAAATGCTTAGTCGACACTGGTGCGACGACAAGCATCTTAAAATCAAAAATTCTCGAATTTCAATACCCCAAAACAGAACTCAACAAACCATGCTCTTATAAAACTCTTAACGGCACTAACGTCGTGAAATACACCGTAACAACGCCACTTCCAAAAGAGATACCCTACTCGGGGACACTACAGTGGAAACTTATAGATTTCTCAAACAAAAATTTCTCGGCAATAATAGGCCAAAATTTCTTAAAAGCCTTCAATGCTCAAATCAACAACACAGAGCGATATGTACAATTACTCGATAGAAAATTTTATTTTTTGGATTACGAATACCCAGAAGCAATGCACAATGTTTGTGCTCTGCAACCCGTGAACAAAGAAGAAATACGAGATCGCTTCAACCTCGCTCATTTAAATGACGAGGAACGTCGAGCCGTCGAAACCCTATTAGCGGAATCTGACGACTTATTTTTTCAAGAGGGGGACGTTTTGTCAGCAACAAACCAGATTTCCCACGAAATAATTACCACAGTGGATAAGCCTTTATATTCTAAAATATATAGATATCCCCAAATACATGAAGAAGAAATAAATAGACAGATAAAAGAAATGCTTGAGCAGAACATAATAAAAAAGAGTAACTCACCCTACAACAGTCCCTTATGGATAGTCGAGAAAAAACTCGATAATTCAGGGTCAAAAAAGTTCAGAATCGTCATTGATTACCGTAAATTAAACGAATTCACGGTCGATGACAGATTTCCAATCCCTAATCTAATCTCTCTATTGGATAAATTAGGTAGATCCCAATATTTCACAACCCTCGATCTGGCGAAGGGTTTTCACCAAATTCCCGTAAGAGAGGAAGACAGACCAAAAACGGCATTTTCAACACCGTCAGGTCACTATGAGTTTGTCAGAATGCCATTCGGACTAAAAAATGCTCCATCGACATTTCAGAGGCTCATGAATGAAGTCTTGAAAGATCATATTAATGACAGCTGTGTCGTCTACATGGACGACATATTAATTTTTAGCACTTCCCTTCAGGAACATATGACCACCCTAAGGAAGATATTTAGAACCTTGAAGGAGGCAAATTTGAAAATTCAAGTAGATAAGTGTGACTTCCTTAAGAAAGAAACACAATTTCTTGGCCACATCCTGACCACTCACGGTATTAGACCGAACCCAGACAAAGTAAATATTATACAGAATTTAAAATTACCCAAAACGGCAAAACAGATTAAACCATTCCTGGGAATGACAGGATTTTACAGAAAGTTCGTTAAGGATTATGCAAAAATAGCATTCCCCATGTCAAGGTATCTGAAGAAAAACGAGACGATCAACACTGATGACCCAAGCTATATAGCTGCATTCGAAAAGTTGAAGACACTAGTCACAAACAGTCCAGTCCTACGATACCCAAATTTTTCCAAGAAATTCACTGTCACTACAGACGCCAGTAATTTCGCGGTGGGAGCAGTGCTATCGCAAGAGAGCCACCCAATCGCATATGCATCCCGAACATTAAATCAACATGAATGCAACTACTCGACTATAGAGAAAGAGCTTCTAGCCATAGTGTGGGCCGTAAAGTACTTTCGACCGTATGTTTATGGTAGAGAATTCGACCTCGAAAGCGATCACCAACCCTTAAAATGGCTGATGGCTAAATATACGGGCAAAGATATAAGCCCAAGACTGCAGAGATGGCTCATTAATCTAGGGGAGTACAAGTTCCATATAGAATACATAAAAGGAAAAAATAATAATATTGCCGATTTTTTGAGTAGGATTAAAGAAGACGAAATTAACCTAATGGAGGTCGAACCAACAGACGAAGAAGACAACAAATCCCTGGCTGAAACGGTTCACTCTAAAGAAGAGGATCAGGGTTTTAACATGTCCATACTAGAAACGGCAGTCAACAGATTCAAAACACAAATAATTTTCACAGAAAAGAAACCCAACACCATAGTACAAGTGTTTGGAAGAAAGCGAATTTATATTAGCAAAGAAGACTTGGAAAACAACCAAGCAGTAAACATCCTCAGACGAGAAATAACAGCAGGAAAGATAGGAGTTTTTTTCACACCTAAGCGACCATGAATTTTACCAATTTCAAAAAATATTGACAAAGGAATACACTTCCAATCCAAAAGTAAAGCTCGTAAAATGCACCAGGTTCGCTACAGACATAGAGTCTGAAGATGAGTTGCACACCCAAATAGCCCTGTTTCATAAAAACGAGAGTGGCCATTGCGGGATAGTTGCTACCTATCAGAAACTTAAACTTACAATTTACCATCCCAATCTAAAAACACATATCCACAGAATAATAAATAATTGCGACGTTTGCAGTGGTGGGAAATATGATAGGAAACCCATTAAAAACAACTTCCATCTAACAGAAACACCAAAAACCTGCAACGAGATAATACATGTGGACACATATGTGAATTCAAAACAATCTTTCATAATATTCATTGATAAATTCTCAAAACAAGCCACCTGCTTGCCGCTGATCGATAGAAATAGTATCACAATAGTAGAACACATTCAACAGTTCTTGTCCATTAAAGGGAAAGTCCAGAAATTTGTCTTCGACAACGAATTCAATAGCTTGAACGTCAGGGAATTCCTGGAAAAAGAAGGCATAGAATACCACTTAACAAAGCCAAATAGTCATACTGGCAATAGCGATGTCGAAAGACTTAATAATACATTGACAGAGAAAATTCGTACACTAAATATAGAAGAGAAAAGACCTATAATTGAACAAATGGCCAGAGCTGTATACTTTTACAACAATACACACCACACCACCACAAAATGTACACCGTTCGAAGTACAAAACCATAAAGTCGATCACAAAGAATTATATGACAGAATGTCAACACAAAAAGCTGAAAAAATAGCAAAGCTAAACAATAACAGGGAAACTTACATAGAAACCAGAACAGAAGGATTTATAAAAAATTACAAAAACCTAAGACACAAGGAAGAACCCAAATTTAGGAAAACAAAATTACAAAATATCCATACAACAAACATTAAAAGACCTACAAAATTTTCAGATAACGTTGACACTCCTCATCATGTGCCTGTTGCCAACACTGTCGACGGCAATGATCAACATAACCCCGATCCAGGCTGAAACCGGATTCATATCACTGGGGGAAAGTACGGTGGAGCTGGTTAGCGAGTTCAAAATGGTCCTACATATAATAAGTCCAGAAGAAATATTAGAACTAACCAACATAATCCAGAATAATACGAAAATTCTGGTTAAGAAAGACAGGCATAGGCTAGATACAGAGATAGAAACTATAAAAATCAAAATAAGATCCATAACCCCAAATTCGCTAGCAAGACAAAAACGCGGCCTTATCAACGCAATAGGAAAAGCTCAGAAGTGGCTCACCGGTCTCATGGATGATGACGATAGGGAAATCATTATGAATCATCTCCTTAATAACCAAGAAAACCAAAATAACATAATTAACAATATTAACAAACAAGTAAAAATAAATAACGACTTACAAAATTCTATTAACACACTTAAAGAGGTAATATTGGATGACAGGGAAAAAATAAACAAAACCCTTAACAACATTGAGACATATAATACCATGACTACCACAGTATTCTTAATAACCCCACTAACTAATCAGAAGAATAAAAGAATCGACATGAGTCCCGAAAGAGTAATAAAAACAGAGAATAAAACTTATACATACGAGGAACAGAAAACAATAAATGAATTCAAGCTTAGCTCTAACTGTATAATTAAAAGAAATTGTAAAATGATAGAAGATGTAGAATTTAAGACAAAATTAATAAACGAAGGAACATTGTTAATAAGTAATGCACAAGATAATGAAATTCAATACAATTGCAACAATACTACCAATAGCGAAACATTAAGAGGAAACTTCCTCATAGAATTCACAAATTGCACAGTCCTCATAGATGAAACATACTACAAAAATAACCAAGAAATTTATATACAATCATTTGCCAATGAAGAAGATGAGGAAAACTCATTTAACTTCACCGAAAAACAGACGTTTAAAGAAATCGTATTAAAAGAAATAGAAAACACAAAAACAATTAAAGAAATAAAAATACAAACAATAGTTTCCAACAGTTTTGGCATAGTATCAATTACTCTTGTACTCCTCTTCATAGGAATATATTCCTATAACAAATGTAAAAGAGGAATCCAGGAGAATCCCTCATCAAAGGGGGAGGAGTTATGAAACCAAGTAAAGTCTACTGCCTTGTAATCTGCTCATGTCTCCTCTCCCTCTCTTTCTCACTCTCTCTCTTTCTCATCAATTTATGAAACAAACGAAATGGGCATTTGCATATGCCAAAGAAAATTATAGATCAGTCTTAAGATTCAATTGTAACCAGACAGAAGTCTAAGTTCCAAACTAATAAAGAAACACATAATATCTAAAGATATCCAGTGAACAAAAATCATTTAATTCAACAAAATTTAAATCAAAATTTAAATAAATAAATAAAGATATCTAAAGATATCTAGTGACTAAAATTCGTTCTTTCAACGAATATAATTCGCATGCATTTGATGCTAAGCAGCGTGGTTTGTGCAAATTGAGAATAACGGATGTACCAACGTTGCGTTCACAAACAAATGCATACGTAAAGAACAATAGAAAATATACAGTGGTTCGATGACATGAATATTGACTTAAACTATTTAATGTCGTTTAATTCCCAAACAGATACATACATTTGATATGTATTGGCCATTTTACATCCCGCAAAAATATTGTTACATAACTTCGAACCAACCAACAAGATATCCAGTGAACAAAAAATCATTTAATTCAACAAAATTTAAATCAAAATTTAAATAAATAAATAAAGATATCTAAAGATATCTAGTGACTAAAATTCGTTCTTTCAACGAATATAATTCGCGTACCTCTCTACTGTGGACACAACATAAATGGCGACGAGGCAAAAAACAAATTAAAACGTTTAGCTACAATAATTGTGTAAAATCTAGTTGGTCAGTCATTAATTCTCATCAAGATGCCAATAGAAAGCGCGGAATTTCAAGAATTGCTTTCCCAGCAACAGCAATTCACAACGAACATTCTAGAACAACAACGACAATGGATGAGAGAAATTCTTGGGAATAATTCTTCATCTAGTGCTAGTAATTCAAGCCACGCGGGTGAATTAGCTATGTGTCCTCCATTTCACAAATTTGACAAAGACAATCAAAATTGGGAGTCTTATCTAGAACAGTTATCGCAACATTTTAATGCATATTCGGTCAGTGCAGACGAAAAACAAAAAGCATATTTTCTTTCTTGGTGTGGCGTCAGTTTGTTCGAGCTTCTTAAAAATCTCTTCGGGAGTAGCAACTTAAACACTCATACATATAAAGAGCTCACAGACAAACTTACTGTACATTTCACAACTAAGCGTCATATTGTAGCAGCGCGCTACGAATTTTTTAAGAAAGAGATGGCACATGGTCAAACACACAAGGAGTGGGTAGCCGATTTGCGCGGGATCGCTCGTGAATGTCAATTTGTGTGTTCTGCACAAGGTTGTTTGTCCAACTACGTAGATGAAATGATCCGGGATCAGATCATCGTACATACCCTGTATGATGCAGTACGGGCAGCTGCTCTTCAAAAGCACCAGCCGACTCTTGAAGATGTGCTCATGGTTGCGGAGACCTATGAGACAACGACAAAAACCGTTGCAACCCTTAAAGACAAGAGAGAGAGTCAAGTTCCACTCAACGCGATCCATACATTCAAAAAGTATCAGAATAAACCGAACAAAGAGAAACAGTGCAAAAACTCGTGGAAGTCGTATTCTGGGTGTGGAACGTCTCACACTAGAGAGATGTGCAAGTATCGTGACACCGTATGTTACAAATGTGGTAGAAAAGGCCATATATCTGTCGTGTGTATGTCAAAGCAAGACAAAAGTAATTCGCAGACACAAAAATGAGAAGAAGCAAATTTAATGGAAGAAGTAAACACTTTAACGGGTCAAGTCAAAAACGAAAATCGTAAAAAGCTAAGTGATGTCGAAATATTGAATCAAGTTATTACTTTTCAAATGGACTCAGGGTCAACAGCTTCAGTGATAAATTTTGAAACATATTTATTACTGAATAAACCAAAATTGCAAGAATGTTCCAGACAATTTTTCGCATATACACACATTCCAATACCAATATTAGGCGAATTGCACACTGTCGCAAAGTGTGGAAAAAAAGTCGAAAATATTGTAATCATTGTTACTAGTAAAAGAGACGAAGCCAATCTTTTCGGAACAGATTTATTTAAAAAATTTGGATTCGACATTGTCCAAATATGTAAGATTTACGAGCAAGAAAATATTCGAATTAAAGAGCTTTGCTGCAAATATAAGTCAGTGTTCGAGCCTGCCATGGGTACCATAAAAGATTTCAAAGCCAGCGTATTTTTAAAACCTACAGCAACACCCAAATTTTGCAAAAGCCGTCAAATTCCATTTGCTCAATTGGAACATTTCAAAGCCGAAGCAAATCGTCTCACGGAAGCAAATATTTGGAAACCGACCAAATTTAGCAACTGGGCATCCCCCATTGTGTTAGCACCTAAGCCAGGTGGAGCCATTAGGATTTGTGGTGACTTTAAGCAAGCAGTTAACGCACAAATCGACATAGAGCAGTATCCATTACCAACAAAAGAGTCCCTATTTACCATAATTCGTCATGGTAAGCAATTCAGCAAAATAGACCTAAAAGACGCCTATCTTCAGATGGAACTAGATGAGGCAACCAAGCAATTCATGGTCGTCAACACGCCATTGGGCCTATTTCAATATAAGCGCCTTCCGTATGGAATTGCCAGCGCACCGGCAATCTTCCAGAGATATCTTGAGCAACGTCTAAAGGGAATAGAAGGTTGTGGCAACTACCTAGGTGACATCATCATCTCAGCTCCAACAAGCGAAGAACATCTAAAACGAATCGAACAAGTTTTAAACATACTTCAAGAAAACGGAATCAAATGCAAAGAGGAAAAGTGCTTCTTTTTCAAAGACGAAATCGAATACTTGGGAAGACGGATTAGTGCTGCTGGAATTTTGCCAGACACATCCGGATTAGAAGCTGTACGACTATTAAAACCGCCCTCAAATTTGAAGCAATTGGAAGCATTTATGGGTAAAGTAAATTACTATTGCAACTTTATACCAAACTTTTCACAGTTGGCAGCACCGTTAAACCAACTTCGTAGAAAAAATGTAAAATTTTATTTTGGTCCGAATCAACTACAAGCCTTTTCAGCTCTGAAGTCTCACATTATTAACGCAACGCAACTGGCGCATTTTGATGAAAATTTACCGATCGTGCTCGCAGCAGACGCATCATCTTTTGGTCTCGGAGTAGCCCTTTCTCATATTCAACACGATGGTCAAGAGAGACCCATTGTTTTTGCTTCGAAAACACTCGACAAACATCAAGAGAAATACAGTCAAATAGAAAAAGAGGGATTGTCAATAATTTTCGGAGTTAAACGATTTCACCAATATCTGTATGGGAGGAAGTTCATACTGTTAACCGATCACAAGCCGCTTGTATCAATCTTCAATCCAGGGAAACATGTTCCATTGATGACTTCAAATAGACCACAGTTGGGGTATCATTCTAATGGCGTATAATTTTGATATCCAGTATCGGGCGACATCTGCACATGGCAATGCTGATGCTCTTTCCCGACTACCAATTGGAACTGATATAGAATTCGATAAAGAGGAGGAAGCTTGCAACTTAATAAGGGAAATCAATCCACCGGTTAATGCAGAAACCATTCTCAAGCATTTGAATAACGATAAAATCCTCAAACAAGTCCTGCACTACGTTTCTGTAGGATGGCCAGAAAAGTTAGAAAGTGGCAACGAAGATTTATTGCCATACTTTAATCGTAAGTTTGCTTTAACAATAAATGATCACTTACTATGTTTACAGTCAGATGCAAATCGTATGGTGATTCCAACCAGTCTACGTCCAAAAGTCCTTAAACTATTACATGAGGGACATTGGGGCATTGTTCGCATGAAGCAAATTACAAGGAATCATGTTTGGTGGCCTGCCATTGATGAAGACATAAAAAAGCTAGCTCAGTCATGCAACATCTGCAAGAGCAACAATCCAGCGCCACCACGACAATACCAGAGTTGGCCTACAGCAACCACAGCTTGGGAGCGAATCCACATCGACTTCGCTGGCCCAATATTCGATGCCATGTGGTTAATTTGTGTAGACGCATACTCGCAGTTCCCGTTTACTGTTCAAATGACATCGGTAACAACCGCCCAAACAATCTCAGCTTTGTCTTCAATTTTTGCAATCGAAGGATATCCTAAGACTATGGTCAGCGATAATGGACCGCAGCTTACGTCTGAAGCATTCAAAGAGTTTTGCATACTCCATGGAATCAAGCATATAACAACAGCACCATTTCACCCAGCCTTTAATGGATTGGCTGAGCGATTTGTACAATCTTTTAAAATTTCTGCGAAGAAAAATATTCAGGAAGGTTTGCTTGTACGAACAGCAGTAACGAAATATCTTGCTTCTTACAGATTCACCCCCAATGCACAAGGTAAATCGCCTGCTGAGTTAATTCACGGTCGTTCAGTTCGCACCGTATTAAGTCAACTTTTCGAAAAGCCTGTCGAAACTAAGCAAGAGCTGACAAAATACAGCACAAATCAAAAGGTATTTTCCAGAAATTTCTCGAGGGGAGAAAAGTGGATCGAAGGCACAATTGATCGACCAATTGGACGAATGCTGTACGTCGTACGTACATCAAAGGGCTTTATCAAGCGCCATTTCAACCAAATCAAACCACGAATGTCAGACAACACGTCCGAGCACAACCCGACTAAGTATTGGTTCGTTCCTGAAATACCACAACCAGCTCCTTGTTCAACACCACAATTACAAGAAGACCAGCCAGAAACGCATCACGATCTTCCCAATACCCTTCAAGAAACTGTTCCTGATCCTGGTGAAAATGCAGCAACGTCGAATGAAACTCCAAATCGAAACCAATCTTCGCGACGACGTTCTGGTATACCTGTTCGACAAAGTACAAGAGCTCGCCAGGAAGTCAATCGGTTCAAGCCACACGATTTCCGAAAATCTAAAAATTAGTTACCGTTTATAATTTAAAGGGGGAGATGTGTTATGTATCATTTAAAGTCTAAAATAAGCATTTCCCAACATTGTTAAACCTAGTATTCCTTAGATATGGTAACATTGTCTTTACACATCAATAAACGGTCAGTCTAGCATAAGCTCTCAAGAAGAACGCGCGTACCTCTCTACTGTGGAGACAACAAAAAAGATGGCTGTAAACTCAAAATGAAGGATGTAGAATAGTTCCAGCATCTTGTATAGCTGTTATATAAAGAATGGCGGCTATAACACTCAAAATGGCGGCTGTAGAATGGTTCCAGGAGTTATATAAAAAAAGCCGGCTATAAACCTCAAATCGGCGGCTGTAGAATGGTTCCAGTAGCTTGCAGAGCTGTTATATAAAAGATGGCGGCTATAAACCTCAAATCGGCGGCTATAGATTGGATCCATCAGCTTGTAGAGCTATTATATAAAAGATGGCGGCTATAAGAATCAAAATGAAGTCCGTATAATGGTTCCAGCAACTTGTATAGCTGTTATATAAAGAATGGCGGCTATAACACTCAAAATGGCTGCTGTAGAATGGTTCCAGCAGCTTGTAGAGCTGTTATATAAAATATGGCTATAAACTCAAAATGAAGGCTGTAGAATGATTCCAGCAGCTTGTAGAGCTACTATACAAAGTATAGCGGCTTTAAGACTCAAAATGGCGGCTGTAGAATGGTTCCAGCATATTGTATAGCTGTTATATAAAAGATGGCGGCTATAGACCTCAAATCGGCGGATATAGAATGGTTCCATCAGCTTGTAGAGCTGTTATTTTAAAGATGGCGGCTATAAGACTTAAAATGAAGGCTGTAGAATAGTTCCAGCAATGTGTATAGCTGTTATATAAAGAATGGCGGCTATAACACTCAAAATGGCTGCTGTAGAAAGGTTCCAGCAGCTTGTAGAGCTACTATACAAACGATAGCGGCTTTAAGACTCAAAATGGCGGCAATAGAATGGTTCCAGCATCTTGTATAGCTGTTATATAAAAGATGGCGGCTATAAACCTCAAATCGGCGGCTATAGAATGGTTCCAGCAGCTTGTATAGCTGTTATATAAAAGATGGCGGCTATAAGACTCAAAATGAAGGCCGTAGAATGGTTCCAACAATTTGTATAGCTGTTATATAAAGAATGGCGGATATAACACTCAAAATGGCGGCTGTAGAATGGTTCCAGGAGTTATAAAAAAAATGCCGGCTATAAACCTCAAATCGGCGGCTGTAGAATGGTTCCAGCAGCTTGTATAGCTACTATATTAAAGATGGCGGCTAAAGAACTTAAAATGGCGGCTGTAGAATGGTTCCAGCAGCTTGTGTAGCTACTATATTAAAGATGGCGTCTAAAGAACTCAAACTGGTGGCTGTAGAATGGTTCCAGCAACTTGTATTGCTGTTATAAAAATAAATGGCGGCTATAACACTCAAAATGGCTGCTGTAGAAAGGTTCCAGCAGCTTGTAGAGCTACTATACAAAGGATAGCGGCTTTAAGACTCAAAATGGCGGCTGTAGAATGGTTCCAGCAGCTTGTATAGCTGTTATATAAAAGATGGCGGCTATAAACCTCAAATCGGCGGCTGTAGAATGGTTCCAGCAGCTTGTAGAGCTGTTATATAAAAGATGGCTATAAACTCAAAATGAAGGATGTAGAATAGTTCCAGCATCTTGTAAAGCTGTTATATTAAGAATGGCGGCTATAACACTCAAAATGGCGGCTGTAGAATGCTTCCAGCAGCTTTTATAGCTTTTATATAAGAAATGGCGGTTGTAAGACTCAAAATTGGCGGCTGTGGAATGGTTCCAGCAGCTTGTAGAGCTGTTATATAAAAGATGGCGGCTATAAACCTCAAATCGGCGGCTATAGAATGGTTCCAGCAGCTTGTATAGCTGTTATATAAAAGATGGCGGTTATAAGACTCAAAATGAAGGCCGTAAAATGGTTCCAACAATTTGTATAGCTGTTATATAAAGAATGGCGGCTATAACACTCAAAATGGCGGCTGAAGAATGGATCCAGCAGCTTTTATAGCTGTTATATAGAGGATGGCGGCTATAACACTCAAAATGGCTGCTGTAGAAAGGTTCCAGCAGCTTGTAGAGCTACTATACAAAGGATAGCGGCTTTAAGACTCAAAATGGCGGCTGTAGAATGGTTCCAGCATCATGTATAGCTGTTATATAAAAGATGGCGGCTATAAACCTCAAATCGGCGTCTGTAGAATGGTTCCAGCATCCTGTATAGCTGTTATATACAAGATGGCGGCTATAAACCTCAAATCGGCGGCTATAGAATGGTTTTAGCAGCTTGTATAGCTGTTATATAAAAGATGGCGGCTATAAGACTCAAAATGAAGGCCGTAGAATGGTTCCAGCAGCTTGTAGAGCTACTATACAAAGGAGAACGGCTTTGAGACTCAAAATGGCTGTTGTAGAATGGTTCCAGCATCTTGTATAGCTGTTATATAAAAGATGGCGGCTAAAAACCTCAAATCGTCGGCTATAGATTGGTTCCACCAGTTTGTAGAGCTGTTATATAAAAGATGGCGGCTATAAGACTCAAAATGAAGGCCGTAGAATGGTTCCAACAATTTGTATAGCTGTTATATAAAAGATGGCGGCTATAAACCTCAAATCGGCGGCTATAGAATGGTTCCATCAGCTTGTAGAGCTGTTATCTAAAAGATGGCGGCTATAAGACTTAAAATGAAGGCTGTAGAATAGTTCCAGCAATGTGTATAGCTGTTGTATAAAGAATGGCGTCTATAACACTCAAAATGGCGGCTGTAGAATGGTTCCAGCATCTTGTATAGCTGTTATATAAAAGATGGCGGCTAAAAGACTCAAAATGAAGGCCGTAGAATGGTTCCAACAATTTGTATAGCTGTTATATAAAGAATGGCGGATATAACACTCAAAATGGCGGCTGTAGAATGGTTCCAGGAGTTATAAAAAAAATGCCGGCTATAAACCTCAAATCGGCGGCTGTAGAATGGTTCCAGCAGCTTGTATAGCTACTATATTAAAGATGGCGGCTAAAGAACTTAAACTGGCGGCTGTAGAATGGTTCCAGCAGCTTGTGTAGCTACTATATTAAAGATGGCGTCTAAAGAACTCAAACTGACGGCTGTAGAATGGTTCCAGAAACTTGTATTGCTGTTATATAAAGAATGGCGGCTATAAACCTCAAATCGGCGGCTATAGAGTGGTTCCAGCAGCTTGCAGAGCTGTTATATAAAAGATGGCGGTAATAAGACTCAAAATGAAGGCCGTAGAATGGTTCCAACAATTTCTATAGCTGTTATATAAAGAATGGCGGCTATAACATCCAAAATGGCGGCTGTAGAATGCTTCCAGTAGCTTGTATAGCTGTTATATAAGAAATGGCGGTTGTAATACTCAAAATTCGCGGCTGTGGAATGGTTCCAGCAGCTTGTAGAGCTGTTATATAAAAGATGGCTATAAATTCAAAATGAAGGCTGTAGAATGATTCCAGCAACTTGTATAAATGTTATTTAAAGAATGGCGGCTATAACACTCAAAATGGCGGCTGAAGAATGGATCCAGTAGCTTTTAAAGCTGTTATATAGAGTATGGCGGCTATAACACTCAAAATGAAGGCTGTAGAATGGTTCCAGCAGCTTGTATAGCTGTTATATAAAAGATAGCGGCTATAGGACTCAAAATGAAGGCTGTAGAATGGTTCCAGCAACTTGTATAGCTGTTATATAAAGAATGGCGGCTATAACACTCAAAATGGCGGCTGTAGAATGGTTCCAACAGCTTGTAGAGCTACTATACAAAGGAGAGCGGCTTTAAGACTCAAAATGGCGGCTGTAGAATGGTTCCAGCATCTTGTATAGGTGTTTTATAAAAGATGGCGGCTATAAGAATCAAAATTAAGGCCGTATAATGGTTCCAGCAACTTGTATAGCTGTTATATAAAGAATAGCGGCTATAACACTCAAAATTGGCGGCTGTGGAATGGTTTCAGCAGCTTGTAGAGCTGTTATATAAAATATGGCTATAAACTCAAAATGAAGGCTGTAGAATGATTCCAGCAACTTGTATAGCTGTTATATAAAAGATGGCGGCTATGAAACTCAAAATGAAGGCTGTAGAATGATTCCAGCAGCTTGTATAGCTACTATATTAAAGATGGCGGCTATAAGACTCAAAATGGCGGCTGTAGAATGGTTTCAGCAGCTTGTAGAGCTACTATACAAACGATAGCGGCTTTAAGACTCAAAATGGCGGCTGTAGAATAGTTCCAGCATCTTGTATAGATGTTATATAAAAGATGGCGGCTATAAACCTCAAATCGGCGGCTATAGAATGGTTCCATCAGCTTGTAGAGCTGTTATCTAAAAGATGGCGGCTATAAGACTTAAAATGAAGGCTGTAGAACAGTTCCAGCAATGTGTATAGCTGTTATATAAAGAATGGCGGCTATAACACTCAAAATGGCGGCTGTAGAATGGTTCCAGCAACTTTTATAGCTGTTATAAAAAAAATGGCGGCTAAAACACTCAAAATGGCTGCTGTAGAAAGGTTCCAGCAGCTTGTAGAGCTACTATACAAACGATAGCGGCTTTAAGACTCAAAATGGCGGCTGTAGAATGGTTCCAGCAGCTTGTATAGCTGATATATAAGAGATGGCGGCTATAAGCCTTAAATCGGCGGCTGTAGAATGGTTCCAGCAGCTTGTAGAGCTGTTATATAAAAGATGGCGGCTATAAGACTCAAAATGAAGGCTGTAGAATGGTTCCAGCATCTTGTATAGGTGTTATATAAAAGATGGCGGCTATAAACCTCAAATCGGCGGCTATAGAATGGTTCCATCAGCTTGTAGAGCTGTTATCTAAAAGATGGCGGCTATAAGACTTAAAATGAAGGCTGTAGAATAGTTCCAGCAATGTGTATAGCTGTTATATAAAAAATGCCGGCTATAACACTCAAAATGGCGGCTGTAGAATGGTTCCAGCAGCTTGTATAGCTACTATATTAAAGATGGCGGCTAAAGAACTCAAACTGGCGGCTGTGGAATGGTTCCAGCAGCTTGTGTAGCTACTATATTAAAGATGGCGTCTAAAGAACTCAAACTGGCGGCTGTAGAATGGTTCCAGCAACTTATATTGCTGTTATATAAAGAATGACGGCTATAAACCTCAAATCGGCGGCTATAGAATGGTTCCAGCAGCTTGTAGAGCTGTTATATAAAAGATGGCGGCTATAAGACTCAAAATGAAGGCTGTAGAATGGTTCCAGCATCTTGTATAGGTGTTATATAAAAGATGGCGGCTATAAACCTCAAATCGGCGGCTATAGAATGGTTCCATCAGCTTGTAGAGCTGTTATCTAAAAGATGGCGGCTATAAGACTTAAAATGAAGGCTGTAGAATAGTTCCAGCAATGTGTATAGCTGTTATATAAAAAATGCCGGCTATAACACTCAAAATGGCGGCTGTAGAATGGTTCCAGCAGCTTGTATAGCTACTATATTAAAGATGGCGGCTAAAGAACTCAAACTGGCGGCTGTGGAATGGTTCCAGCAGCTTGTGTAGCTACTATATTAAAGATGGCGTCTAAAGAACTCAAACTGGCGGCTGTAGAATGGTTCCAGCAACTTATATTGCTGTTATATAAAGAATGACGGCTATAAACCTCAAATCGGCGGCTATAGAATGGTTCCAGCAGCTTGCAGAGCTGTTATATAAAAGATGGCGGCTATAAGACTCAAAATGAAGGCCGTAGAATGGTTCCAACAATTTGTATAGCTGTTATATAAAGAATGGCGGCTATAACACTCAAAATGGCGGCTGTAGAATGCTTCCAGCAGCTTGTATAGCTGTTACATAAGAAATGGCGGTTGTAAGACTCAAAATTGGCGGCTGTGGAATGGTTCCAGCAGCTTGTAGAGCTGTTGTATAAAAGATGGCTATAAACTCAAAATGAAGGCTGTAGAATGATTCCAGCAACTTGTATAGCTGTTATATAAAGAATGGCGGCTATAACACCAAAAATGGCGGCTGAAGAATGGATCCAGCAGCTTTTATAGCTGTTATATAAATGATGGCGGCTATAACACTCAAAATGAAGGCTGTGGAATGGTTCCAGCAGCTTGTATAGCTGTTATATAAAGAATGGCAGCTATAACACTCAAAATGGCGGCTGTAGAATGGTTCCAGCAGCTTGTAGAGCTACTATACAAAGGAGAACGGCTTTAAGACTCAAAATGGCTGTTGTAGAATGGTTCCAGCATCTTGTATAGCTGTTATATAAAAGATGGCGGCTATAAACCTCAAATCGGCGGCTATAGATTGGTTCCACCAGCTTGTAGAGCTGTTATATAAAAGATGGCGGCTATAAGACTCAAAATGAAGGCCGTAGAATGGTTCCAACAATTTCTATAGCTGTTATATAAAGAATGGCGGCTATAACACTCAAAATGGCGGCTGTAGAATGCTTCCAGCAGCTTGTATAGCTGTTAAATAAGAAATGGCGGTTGTAAGACTCAAAATTGGCGGCTGTGGAATGGTTCCAGCAGCTTGTAGAGCTGTTATATGAAAGATGGCTATAAACTCAAAATGAAGGCCGTAGAATGATTCCAGCAACTTGTATAAATGTTATATAAAGAATGGCGGCTATAACACTCAAAATGGCGGCTGAAGAATGGATCCAGCAGCTTTTATAGCTGTTATATAGAGGATGGCGGCTATAACACTCAAAATGAAGGCTTTAGAATGGTTCCAGCAGCTTGTATAGCTGTTATATAAAGAATGGCGGCTATAACACTCACAATGGCGGCTGTAGAATGGTTCCAGCAGCTTGTAGAGCTACTATACAAAGGAGAGCGGCTTTAAGACTCAAAATGGCGGCTGTAGAATGGTTCCAGCATCTTGTATAGGTGTTATATAAAAGATGGCGGCTATAAACCTCAAATCGGCGGCTATAGAATGGTTCCATCAGCTTGTAGAGCTGTTATCTAAAAGATGGCGGCTATAAGACTTAAAATGAAGGCTGTAGAACAGTTCCAGCAATGTGTATAGCTGTTATATAAAGAATGGCGGCTATAACACTCAAAATGGCGGCTGTAGAATGGTTCCAGCAACTTTTATAGCTGTTATAAAAAAAATGGCGGCTAAAACACTCAAAATGGCTGCTGTAGAAAGGTTCCAGCAGCTTGTAGAGCTACTATACAAACGATAGCGGCTTTAAGACTCAAAATGGCGGCTGTAGAATGGTTCCAGCAGCTTGTATAGCTGATATATAAGAGATGGCGGCTATAAACCTTAAATCGGCGGCTGTAGAATGGTTCCAGCAGCTTGTAGAGCTGTTATATAAAAGATGGCGGCTATAAGACTCAAAATGAAGGCTGTAGAATGGTTCCAGCATCTTGTATAGGTGTTATATAAAAGATGGCGGCTATAAACCTCAAATCGGCGGCTATAGAATGGTTCCATCAGCTTGTAGAGCTGTTATCTAAAAGATGGCGGCTATAAGACTTAAAATGAAGGCTGTAGAATAGTTCCAGCAATGTGTATAGCTGTTATATAAAAAATGCCGGCTATAACACTCAAAATGGCGGCTGTAGAATGGTTCCAGCAGCTTGTATAGCTACTATATTAAAGATGGCGGCTAAAGAACTCAAACTGGCGGCTGTGGAATGGTTCCAGCAGCTTGTGTAGCTACTATATTAAAGATGGCGTCTAAAGAACTCAAACTGGCGGCTGTAGAATGGTTCCAGCAACTAATATTGCTGTTATATAAAGAATGACGGCTATAAACCTCAAATCGGCGGCTATAGAATGGTTCCAGCAGCTTGCAGAGCTGTTATATAAAAGATGGCGGCTATAAGACTCAAAATGAAGGCCGTAGAATGGTTCCAACAATTTGTATAGCTGTTATATAAAGAATGGCGGCTATAACACTCAAAATGGCGGCTGTAGAATGCTTCCAGCAGCTTGTATAGCTATTACATAAGAAATGGCGGTTGTAAGACTCAAAATTGGCGGCTGTGGAATGGTTCCAGCAACTTGTAGAGCTGTTGTATAAAAGATGGCTATAAACTCAAAATGAAGGCTGTAGAATGATTCCAGCAACTTGTATAAATGTTATATAAAGAATGGCGGCTATAACACTCAAAATGGCGGCTGAAGAATGGTTCCAGCAGCTTTTATAGCTGTTATATAAATGATGGCGGCTATAACACTCAAAATGAAGGCTGTGGAATGGTTCCAGCAGCTTGTATAGCTGTTATATAAAGAATGGCAGCTATAACACTCAAAATGGCGGCTGTAGAATGGTTCCAGCAGCTTGTAGAGCTACTATACAAAGGAGAACGGCTTTAAGACTCAAAATGGCTGTTGTAGAATGGTTCCAGCATCTTGTATAGCTGTTATATAAAAGATGGCGGCTATAAACCTCAAATCGGCGGCTATAGATTGGTTCCACCAGCTTGTAGAGCTGTTATATAAAAGATGGCGGCTATAAGACTCAAAATGAAGGCCGTAGAATGGTTCCAACAATTTCTATATCTGTTATATAAAGAATGGCGGCTATAACACTCAAAATGGCGGCTGTAGAATGCTTCCAGCAGCTTGTAGAGCTACTATACAAAGGAGAGCGGCTTTAAGACTCAAAATGGCGGCTGTAGAATGGTTCCAGCTTCTTGTATAGGTGTTATATAAAAGATGGCGGCTATAAACCTCAAATCGGCGGCTATAGAATGGTTCCATCAGCTTGTAGAGCTGTTATCTAAAAGATGGCGGCTATAAGACTTAAAATGAAGGCTGTAGAACAGTTCCAGCAATGTGTATAGCTGTTATATAAAGAATGGCGGCTATAACACTCAAAATGGCGGCTGTAGAATGGTTCCAGCAACTTTTATAGCTGTTATAAAAAAAATGGCGGCTAAAACACTCAAAATGGCTGCTGTAGAAAGGTTCCAGCAGCTTGTAGAGCTACTATACAAGCGATAGCGGCTTTAAGACTCAAAATGGCGGCTGTAGAATGGTTCCAGCAGCTTGTATAGCTGATATATAAGAGATGGCGGCTATAAACCTTAAATCGGCGGCTGTAGAATGGTTCCAGCAGCTTGTAGAGCTGTTATATAAAAGATGGCGGCTATAAGACTCAAAATGAAGGCTGTAGAATGGTTCCAGCATCTTGTATAGGTGTTATATAAAAGATGGCGGCTATAAACCTCAAATCGGCGGCTATAGAATGGTTCCATCAGCTTGTAGAGCTGTTATCTAAAAGATGGCGGCTATAAGACTTAAAATGAAGGCTGTAGAATAGTTCCAGCAATGTGTATAGCTGTTATATAAAAAATGCCGGCTATAACACTCAAAATGGCGGCTGTAGAATGGTTCCAGCAGCTTGTATAGCTACTATATTAAAGATGGCGGCTAAAGAACTCAAACTGGCGGCTGTGGAATGGTTCCAGCAGCTTGTGTAGCTACTATATTAAAGATGGCGTCTAAAGAACTCAAACTGGCGGCTGTAGAGAGGTTCCAGCAACTTGTATTGCTGTTATATAAAGAATGACGGCTATAAACCTCAAATCGGCGGCTATAGAATGGTTCCATCCGCTTGTAGAGCTGTTATCTAAAAAATGGTGACTATAAGACTTAAAATAAAGGCTGTAGAATAGTTCCAGCAATGTGTATAGCTGTTATATAAAGAATGGCGGCTATAACACTCAAAATGGCGGCTGTAGAATGGTTCCAGCAACTTGTATAGCTGTTATAAAAAAAATGGCGGCTATAAACCTCAAATCGGCGGCTATAGAATGGTTCCATCAGCTTGTAGAGCTGTTTTCTAAAAGATGGCGGCTATAAGACTGAAAATGAAGGCTGTAGAACAGTTCCAGCAATATGTATAGCTGTTATATAAAGAATGGCGGCTATAACACTCAAAATGGCGGCTGTAGAATGGTTCCAGCAACTTGTATAGCTGTTATAAAAAAAATGGCGGCTATAACACTCAAAATGGCTGCTGTAGAAAGGTTCCAGCAGCTTGTAGAGCTGTTATATAAAAGATGGCGGCTATAAACCTCAAATCGGCGGCTGTAGAATGGTTCCAGCAGCTTGTAGAGCTGTTATATAAAAGATGGCGGCTATAAGACTCAAAAGGAAGGCCGTAGAATGGTTCCAACAATTTGTATAGCTGTTATATAAAGAATGGCGGCTATAACACTCAAAATGGCGGCTGTAGAATGCTTCCAGCAGCTTGTATAGCTACTATATTAAAGATGGCGTCTAAAGAACTCAAACTGGCGGCTGTAGAATGGTTCCAGCAACTTATATTGCTGTTATATAAAGAATGACGGCTATAAACCTCAAATCGGCGGCTATAGAATGGTTCCAGCAGCTTGCAGAGCTGTTATATAAAAGATGGCGGCTATAAGACTCAAAATGAAGGCCGTAGAATGGTTCCAACAATTTGTATAGCTGTTATATAAAGAATGGCGGCTATAACACTCAAAATGGCGGCTGTAGAATGCTTCCAGCAGCTTGTATAGCTGTTACATAAGAAATGGCAGTTGTAAGACTCAAAATTGGCGGCTGTGGAATGGTTCCAGCAGCTTGTAGAGCTGTTATATAAAAGATGGCTATAAACTCAAAATGAAGGCTGTAGAATGATTCCAGCAACTTGTATAAATGTTATATAAAGAATGGCGGCTAAAACACTCAAAATGGCGGCTGAAGAATGGATCCAGCAGCTTTTATAGCTGTTATAAAAATGATGGCGGCTATAACACTCAAAATGAAGGCTGTAGAATGGTTCCAGCAGCTTGTATAGCTGTTATATAAAGAATGGCAGCTATAACACTCAAAATGGCGGCTGTAGAATGGTTCCAGCAGCTTATAGAGCTACTATACAAAGGAGAACGGCTTTAAGACTCAAAATGGCTGTTGTAGAATGGTTCCAGCATCTTGTATAGCTGTTATATAAAAGATGGCGGCTATAAACCTCAAATCGGCGGCTATAGATTGGTTCCACCAGCTTGTGGAGCTGTTATATAAAAGATGGCGGCTATAAGACTCAAAATGAAGGCCGTAGAATGGTTCCAACAATTTCTATATCTGTTATATAAAGAATGGCGGCTATAACACTCAAAATGGCGGCTGTAGAATGCTTCCAGCAGCTTGTAGAGCTACTATACAAAGGAGAGCGGCTTTAAGACTCAAAATGGCGGCTGTAGAATGGTTCCAGCTTCTTGTATAGGTGTTATATAAAAGATGGCGGCTATAAACCTCAAATCGGCGGCTATAGAATGGTTCCGTCAGCTTGTAGAGCTGTTATCTAAAAGATGGCGGCTATAAGACTTAAAATGAAGGCTGTAGAACAGTTCCAGCAATGTGTATAGCTGTTATATAAAGAATGGCGGCTATAACACTCAAAATGGCGGCTGTAGAATGGTTCCAGCAACTTTTATAGCTGTTATAAAAAAAATGGCGGCTAAAACACTCAAAATGGCTGCTGTAGAAAGGTTCCAGCAGCTTGTAGAGCTACTATACAAGCGATAGCGGCTTTAAGACTCAAAATGGCGGCTGTAGAATGGTTCCAGCAGCTTGTATAGCTGATATATAAGAGATGGCGGCTATAAACCTTAAATCGGCGGCTGTAGAATGGTTCCAGCAGCTTGTAGAGCTGTTATATAAAAGATGGCGGCTATAAGACTCAAAATGAAGGCTGTAGAATGGTTCCAGCATCTTGTATAGGTGTTATATAAAAGATGGCGGCTATAAACCTCAAATCGGCGGCTATAGAATGGTTCCATCAGCTTGTAGAGCTGTTATCTAAAAGATGGCGGCTATAAGACTTAAAATGAAGGCTGTAGAATAGTTCCAGCAATGTGTATAGCTGTTATATAAAAAATGCCGGCTATAACACTCAAAATGGCGGCTGTAGAATGGTTCCAGCAGCTTGTATAGCTACTATATTAAAGATGGCGGCTAAAGAACTCAAACTGGCGGCTGTGGAATGGTTCCAGCAGCTTGTGTAGCTACTATATTAAAGATGGCGTCTAAAGAACTCAAACTGGCGGCTGTAGAGAGGTTCCAGCAACTTGTATTGCTGTTATATAAAGAATGACGGCTATAAACCTCAAATCGGCGGCTATAGAATGGTTCCATCCGCTTGTAGAGCTGTTATCTAAAAAATGGTGACTATAAGACTTAAAATAAAGGCTGTAGAATAGTTCCAGCAATGTGTATAGCTGTTATATAAAGAATGGCGGCTATAACACTCAAAATGGCGGCTGTAGAATGGTTCCAGCAACTTGTATAGCTGTTATAAAAAAATGGCGGCTATAAACCTCAAATCGGCGGCTATAGAATGGTTCCATCAGCTTGTAGAGCTGTTTTCTAAAAGATGGCGGCTATAAGACTGAAAATGAAGGCTGTAGAACAGTTCCAGCAATATGTATAGCTGTTATATAAAGAATGGCGGCTATAACACTCAAAATGGCGGCTGTAGAATGGTTCCAGCAACTTGTATAGCTGTTATAAAAAAAAATGGCGGCTATAACACTCAAAATGGCTGCTGTAGAAAGGTTCCAGCAGCTTGTAGAGCTGTTATATAAAAGATGGCGGCTATAAACCTCAAATCGGCGGCTGTAGAATGGTTCCAGCAGCTTGTAGAGCTGTTATATAAAAGATGGCGGCTATAAGACTCAAAATGAAGGCCGTAGAATGGTTCCAACAATTTGTATAGCTGTTATATAAAGAATGGCGGCTATAACACTCAAAATGGCGGCTGTAGAATGCTTCCAGCAGCTTGTATAGCTACTATATTAAAGATGGCGTCTAAAGAACTCAAACTGGCGGCTGTAGAATGGTTCCAGCAACTTATATTGCTGTTATATAAAGAATGACGGCTATAAACCTCAAATCGGCGGCTATAGAATGGTTCCACCAGCTTGTAGAGCTGTTATATAAAAGATGGCGGCTATAAGACTCAAAATGAAGGCTGTAGAATGGTTCCAACAATTTGTATAGACCAGTTGTAAGACTCAAAATTGGCGGCTGTGGAATGGTTCCAGCAGCTTGTAGAGCTGTTATATAAAAGATGGCTATAAACTCAAAATGAAGGCTGTAGAATGATTCCAGCAGCTTGTATAAATGTTATATAAAGAATGGCGGCTATAACACTCAAAATGGCGGCTGAAGAATGGATCCAGCAGCTTTTATAGCTGTTATAAAAATGATGGCGGCTATAACACTCAAAATGAAGGCTGTAGAATGGTTCCAGCAGCTTGTATAGCTGTTATATAAAGAATGGCAGCTATAACACTCAAAATGGCGGCTGTAGAATGGTTCCAGCAGCTTGTAGAGCTACTATACAAAGGAGAACGGCTTTAAGACTCAAAATGGCTGTTGTAGAATGGTTCCAGCATCTTGTATAGCTGTTATATAAAAGATGGCGGCTATAAACCTCAAATCGGCGGCTATAGATTGGTTCCACCAGCTTGTAGAGCTGTTATATAAAAGATGGCGGCTATAAGACTCAAAATGAAGGCCGTAGAATGGTTCCAACAATTTCTATAGCTGTTATATAAAGAATGGCGGCTATAACACTCAAAATGGCGGCTGTAGAATGCTTCCAGCAGCTCGTATAGCTGTTATATAAGAAATGGCGGTTGTAAGACTCAAAATTGGCGGCTGTGGAATGGTTCCAGCAGCTTGTAGAGCTGTTATATGAAAGATGGCTATAAACTCAAAATGAAGGCTGTAGAATGATGCCAGCAACTTGTATAAATGCTATATAAAGAATGGCGGCTATAACACTCAAAATGGCGGCTGAAGAATGGATCCAGCAGCTTTTATAGCTGTTATATAGAGGATGGCGGCTATAACACTTAAAATGAAGGCTGTAGAATGGTTCCAGCAGCTTGTATAGCTGTTATATAAAGAATGGCGGCTATAACACTCACAATGGCGGCTGTAGAATGGTTCCAGCAGCTTGTAGAGCTACTATACAAAGGAGAGCGGCTTTAAGACTCAAAATGGCGGCTGTAGAATGGTTCCAGCATCTTGTATAGGTGTTATATAAAAGATGGCGGCTATAAACCTCAAATCGGCGGCTATAGAATGGTTCCGTCCGCTTGTAGAGCTGTTATCTAAAAGATGGCGACTATAAGACTTAAAATAAAGGCTGTAGAATAGTTCCAGCAATGTGTATAGCTGTTATATAAAGAATGGCGGCTATAACACTCAAAATGGCGGCTGTAGAATGGTTCCAGCAACTTGTATAGCTGTTATAAAAAAAATGGCGGCTATAAACCTCAAATCGGCGGCTATAGAATGGTTCCATCAGCTTGTAGAGCTGTTTTCTAAAAGATGGCGGCTATAAGACTGAAAATGAAGGCTGTAGAACAGTTCCAGCAATATGTATAGCTGTTATATAAAGAATGGCGGCTATAACACTCAAAATGGCGGCTGTAGAATGGTTCCAGCAACTTGTATAGCTGTTATAAAAAAATGGCGGCTATAACACTCAAAATGGCTGCTGTAGAAAGGTTCCAGCAGCTTGTAGAGCTGTTATATAAAAGATGGCGGCTATAAACCTCAAATCGGCGGCTGTAGAATGCTTCCAGCAGCTTGTATAGCTACTATATTAAAGATGGCGTCTAAAGAACTCAAACTGGCGGCTGTAGAATGGTTCCAGCAACTTATATTGCTGTTATATAAAGAATGACGGCTATAAACCTCAAATCGGCGGCTATAGAATGGTTCCAGCAGCTTGCAGAGCTGTTATATAAAAGATGGCGGCTATAAGACTCAAAATGAAGGCCGTAGAATGGTTCCAACAATTTGTATAGCTGTTATATAAAGAATGGCGGCTATAACACTCAAATTGGCGGCTGTAGAATGCTTCCAGCAGCTTGTATAGCTGTTACATAAGAAATGGCAGTTGTAAGACTCAAAATTGGCGGCTGTGGAATGGTTCCAGCAGCTTGTAGAGCTGTTATATAAAAGATGGCTATAAACTCAAAATGAAGGCTGTAGAATGATTCCAGCAACTTGTATAAATGTTATATAAAGAATGGCGGCTATAACACTCAAAATGGCGGCTGAAGAATGGATCCAGCAGCTTTTATAGCTGTTATAAAAATGATGGCGGCTATAACACTCAAAATGAAGGCTGTAGAATGGTTCCAGCAGCTTGTATAGCTGTTATATAAAGAATGGCAGCTATAACACTCAAAATGGCGGCTGTAGAATGGTTCCAGCAGCTTGTAGAGCTACTATACAAAGGAGAACGGCTTTAAGACTCAAAATGGCTGTTGTAGAATGGTTCCAGCATCTTGTATAGCTGTTATATAAAAGATGGCGGCTATAAACCTCAAATCGGCGGCTATAGATTGGTTCCACCAGCTTGTAGAGCTGTTATATAAAAGATGGCGGCTATAAGACTCAAAATGAAGGCCGTAGAATGGTTCCAACAATTTCTATAGCTGTTATATAAAGAATGGCGGCTATAACACTCAAAATGGCGGCTGTAGAATGCTTCCAGCAGCTCGTATAGCTGTTATATAAGAAATGGCGGTTGTAAGACTCAAAATTGGCGGCTGTGGAATGGTTCCAGCAGCTTGTAGAGCTGTTATATGAAAGATGGCTATAAACTCAAAATGAAGGCTGTAGAATGATGCCAGCAACTTGTATAAATGCTATATAAAGAATGGCGGCTATAACACTCAAAATGGCGGCTGAAGAATGGATCCAGCAGCTTTTATAGCTGTTATATAGAGGATGGCGGCTATAACACTTAAAATGAAGGCTGTAGAATGGTTCCAGCAGCTTGTATAGCTGTTATATAAAGAATGGCGGCTATAACACTCACAATGGCGGCTGTAGAATGGTTCCAGCAGCTTGTAGAGCTACTATACAAAGGAGAGCGGCTTTAAGACTCAAAATGGCGGCTGTAGAATGGTTCCAGCATATTGTATAGGTGTTATATAAAAGATGGCGGCTATAAACCTCAAATCGGCGGCTATAGAATGGTTCCATCAGCTTGTAGAGCTGTTTTCTAAAAGATGGCGGCTATAAGACTGAAAATGAAGGCTGTAGAACAGTTCCAGCAATATGTATAGCTGTTATATAAAGAATGGCGGCTATAACACTCAAAATGGCGGCTGTAGAATGGTTCCAGCAACTTGTATAGCTGGTATAAAAAAAATGGCGGCTATAACACTCAAAATGGCTGCTGTAGAAAGGTTCCAGCAGCTTGTAGAGCTGTTATATAAAAGATGGCGGCTATAAACCTCAAATCGGCGGCTGTAGAATGGTTCCAGCAGCTTGTAGAGCTGTTATATAAAAGATGGCGACTATAAGACTTAAAATAAAGGCTGTAGAATAGTTCCAGCAATGTGTATAGCTGTTATATAAAGAATGGCGGCTATAACACTCAAAATGGCGGCTGTAGAATGGTTCCAGCAACTTGTATAGCTGTTATAAAAAAAATGGCGGCTATAAACCTCAAATCGGCGGCTATAGAATGGTTCCATCAGCTTGTAGAGCTGTTTTCTAAAAGATGGCGGCTATAAGACTGAAAATGAAGGCTGTAGAACAGTTCCAGCAATATGTATAGCTGTTATATAAAGAATGGCGGCTATAACACTCAAAATGGCGGCTGTAGAATGGTTCCAGCAACTTGTATAGCTGGTATAAAAAAAATGGCGGCTATAACACTCAAAATGGCTGCTGTAGAAAGGTTCCAGCAGCTTGTAGAGCTGTTATATAAAAGATGGCGGCTATAAACCTCAAATCGGCGGCTGTAGAATGGTTCCAGCAGCTTGTAGAGCTGTTATATAAAAGATGGCGGCTATAAGACTCAAAATGAAGGCCGTAGAATGGTTCCAACAATTTGTATAGCTGTTATATAAAGAATGGCGGCTATAACACTCAAAATGGAGGCTGTAGAATGCTTCCAGCAGCTTGTATAGCTACTATATTAAAGATGGCGTCTAAAGAACTCAAACTTGCGGCTGTAGAATGGTTCCAGCAACTTATATTGCTGTTATATAAAGAATGACGGCTATAAACCTCAAATCGGCGGCTATAGAATGGTTCCAGCAGCTTGCAGAGCTGTTATATAAAAGATGGCGGCTATAAGACTCAAAATGAAGGCCGTAGAATGGTTCCAACAATTTCTATAGCTGTTATATAAAGAATGGCGGCTATAACACTCAAAATGGCGGCTGTAGAATGCTTCCAGCAGCTTGTATAGCTGTTACATAAGAAATGGCGGTTGTAAGACTCAAAATTGGCGGCTGTGGAATGATTCCAGCAGCTTGTAGAGCTGTTTTATAAAAGATGGCTATAAACTCAAAATGAAGGCTGTAGAATGATTCCAGCAACTTGTATAAATGTTATATAAAGAATGGCGGCTATAACACTCAAAATGGCGGCTGAAGAATGGATCCAGCAGCTTTTATAGCTGTTATATAAATGATGGCGGCTATAACACTCAAAATGAAGGCTGTAGAATGGTTCCAGCAGCTTGTATAGCTGTTATATAAAGAATGGCAGCTATAACACTCAAAATGGCGGCTGTAGAATGGTTCCAGCAGCTTGTAGAGCTACTATACAAAGGAGAACGGCTTTAAGACTCAAAATGGCTGTTGTACAATGGTTCCAGCATCTTGTATAGCTGTTATATAAAAGATGGCGGCGATAAACCAAAAATCGGCGGCTATAAATTGGTTCCACCAGCTTGTAGAGCTGTTATATAAAAGATGGCGGCTATAAGACTCAAAATGAAGGCCGTAGAATGGTTCCAACAATTTCTATAGCTGTTATATAAAGAAGGGCGGCTATAACACTCAAAATGGCGGCTGTAGAATGCTTCCAGCAGCTTGTATAGCTGTTATATAAGAAATGGCGGTTGTAAGACTCAAAATTGGCGGCTGTGGAATGGTTCCAGCAGCTTGTAGAGCTGTTATATGAAAGATGGCTATAAACTCAAAATGAAGGCTGTAGAATGATGCCAGCAACTTGTATAAATGCTATATAAAGAATGGCGGCTATAACACTCAAAATGGCGGCTGAAGAATGGATCCAGCAGCTTTTATAGCTGTTATATAGAGGATGGCGGCTATAACAATTAAAATGAAGGCTGTAGAATGGTTCCAGCAGCTTGTATAGCTACTATACAAAGGAGAGCGGCTTTAAGACTCAAAATGGGGGCTGTAGAATGGTTCCAGCATCTTGTATAGGTGTTATATAAAAGATGGCGGCTATAAACCTCAAATCGGCGGCTATAGAATGGTTCCATCAGCTTGTAGAGCTGTTATCTAAAAGATGGCGGCTATAAGACTTAAAATGAAGGCTGTAGAACAGTTCCAGCAATGTGTATAGCTGTTATATAAAGAATGGCGGCTATAACACTCAAAATGGCGGCTGTAGAATGGTTCCAGCAACTTGTATAGGTGTTATATAAAAGATGGCGGCTATAAACCTCAAATCGGCGGCTATAGAATGGTTCCATCAGCTTGTAGAGCTGTTATCTAAAAGATGGCGACTATAAGACTGAAAATGAAGGCTGTAGAATAGTTCCAGCAATGTGTATAGCTGTTATATAAAAAATGCCGGCTATAAACCTCAAATCGGCGGCTGTAGAATGGTTCCAGCAGCTTGTATAGCTACTATATTAAAAATGGCGGCTAAAGAACTCAAACTGGCGGCTGTGGAATGGTTCCAGCAGCTTGTGTAGCTACTATATTAAAGATGGCGTGTAAAGAACTCAAACTGGCGGCTGTAGAGAGGTTCTAGCAACTTGTATTGCTGTTATATAAAGAATGACGGCTATAAACCTCAAATCAGCGGCTATAGAATGGTTCCATCCGCTTGTAGAGCTGTTATCTAAAAGATGGCGACTATAAGACTTAAAATAAAGGCTGTAGAATAGTTCCAGCAATGTGTATAGCTGTTATATAAAGAATGGCGGCTATAACACTCAAAATGGCGGCTGTAGAATGCTTCCAGCAGCTCGTATAGCTGTTATATAAGAAATGGCGGTTGTAAGACTCAAAATTGGCGGCTGTGGAATGGTTCCAGCAGCTTGTAGAGCTGTTATATGAAAGATGGCTATAAACTCAAAATGAAGGCTGTAGAATGATGCCAGCAACTTGTATAAATGCTATATAAAGAATGGCGGCTATAACACTCAAAATGGCGGCTGAAGAATGGATCCAGCAGCTTTTATAGCTGTTATATAGAGGATGGCGGCTATAACACTTAAAATGAAGGCTGTAGAATGGTTCCAGCAGCTTGTATAGCTACTATACAAAGGAGAGCGGCTTTAAGACTCAAAATGGGGGCTGTAGAATGGTTCCAGCATCTTGTATAGGTGTTATATAAAAGATGGCGGCTATAAACCTCAAATCGGCGGCTATAGAATGGTTCCATCAGCTTGTAGAGCTGTTATCTAAAAGATGGCGGCTATAAGACTTAAAATGAAGGCTGTAGAACAGTTCCAGCAATGTGTATAGCTGTTATAAAAAAAATGGCTGCTAAAACACTCTAAATGGCTGCTGTAGAAAGGTTCCAGCAGCTTGTAGAGCTACTATACAAACGATAGCGGCTTTAAGACTCAAAATGGCGGCTGTAGAATGGTTCCAGCAGCTTGTATAGCTGATATAGCTGATGGCGGCTATAAACCTTAAATCGGCCGCTGTAGAATGGTTCCAGCAGCTTGTAGAGCTGTTATATAAAAGATGGCGGCTATAAGACTCAAAATGAAGGCTGTAGAATGGTTCCAGCATCTTGTATAGGTGTTATATAAAAGATGGCGTCTATAAACCTCAAATCGGCGGCTATAGAATGGTTCCATCAGCTTGTAGAGCTGTTATCTAAAAGATGGCGGCTATAAGACTTAAAATGAAGGCTGTAGAATAGTTCCAGCAATGTGTATAGCTGTTATATAAAAAATGCCGGCTATAACACTCAAAATGGCGGCTGTAGAATGGGTCCAGCAGCTTGTGTAGCTACTATATTAAAAATGGCGGCTAAAGAACTCAAACTGGCGGCTGTGGAATGGTTCCAGCAGCTTGTGTAGCTACTATATTAAAGATGGCGTCTAAAGAACTCAAACTGGCGGCTGTAGAATAGTTCCAGCAACTTGTATTGCTGTTATATAAAGAATGACGGCTATAAACCTCAAATCGGCGGCTATAGAATGGTTCCATCCGCTTGTAGAGCTGTTATCTAAAAGATGGCGACTATAAGACTTAAAATAAAGGCTGTAGAATAGTTCCAGCAATGTGTATAGCTGTTATATAAAGAATGGCGGCTATAACACTAAAAATGGCGGCTGTAGAATGGTTCCAGCAACTTGTATAGCTGTTATAAAAAAAATGGCGGCTATAAACCTCAAATCGGCGGCTATAGAATGGTTCCATCAGCTTGTAGAGCTGTTTTCTAAAAGATGGCGGCTATAAGACTGAAAATGAAGGCTGTAGAACAGTTCCAGCAATATGTATAGCTGTTATATAAAGAATGGCGGCTATAACACTCAAAATGGCGGCTGTAGAATGGTTCCAGCAACTTGTATAGCTGTTATAAAAAAAATGGCGGCTATAAACCTCAAATCGGCGGCTATAGAATGGTTCCATCAGCTTGTAGAGCTGTTTTCTAAAAGATGGCGGCTATAAGACTGAAAATGAAGGCTGTAGAACAGTTCCAGCAATATGTATATCTGTTATATAAAGAATGGCGGCTATAACACTCAAAATGGCTGCTGTAGAAAGGTTCCAGCAGCTTGTAGAGCTACTATACAAACGATAGCGGCTTTAAGACTCAAAATGGCGGCTGTAGAATATTTCCAGCAGCTTGTATAGCTGTTATATAAAAGATGGCGGCTATAAACCTCAAATCGGCGGCTGTAGAATGGTTCCAGCAGCTTGTAGAGCTGTTATATAAAAGATGGCGGCTATAAGACTCAAAATGAAGGCCGTAGAATGGTTCCAACAATTTGTATAGCTGTTATATAAAGAATAGCGGCTATAACACTCAAAATGGCGACTGTAGAATGGTTCCAGCAGCTTGTAGAGCTACTATAGAAAGGAGAGCGGCTTTAAGACTCAAAATGGCGGCTGTAGAATGGTTCCAGCAGCTTGTATAGCTGTTATATAAAAGATGGCGGCTATAAACCTCAAATCGGCGGCTGTAGAATGGTTCCAGCAGCTTGTAGTGCTGTTATGTAAAAGATGGCTATAAACTCAAAATGAAGGATGTAGAATGGTTCCAGCTGCTTGTATAGCTGTTATATAAAAGATGGCGGCTATAAACCTCAAAATGAAGGCTGTAGAATGGTTCCAGCAACTTGTATAGCTGTTATATAAAAAATGGCGGCTATAACACTCAAAATGGCGACTGTAGAATGGTTCCAGCAGCTTGTAGAGCTACTATACAAAGGAGAGCGGCTTTAAGACTCAAAATGGCGGCTGTAGAATGGTTCCAGCAGCTTGTATAACTGTTATATAAAAGATGGCGGCTATAAACCTCAAATCGGCGGCTGTAGAATGGTTCCAGCAGCTTGTAGAGCTGTTATATAAAAGATGGCTATAAACTCAAAATAAAGGATGTAGAATGGTTCCAGAATCTTGTATAGCTGTTATATAAAGAATGGCGGCTATAACACTTAAAATGGCGGCTGTAGAATGGTTCCAGCAGTTATAGAGAAAATGCCGGCTATAAACCTCAAATCGGCGGCTGTAGAATGGTTCCAGCAGATTGTATAGCTACTATATTAAAGATGGCGGCTAAAGAACTCAAACTGGCGGCTGTGGAATGGTTCCAGCAGCTTGTGTAGCTACTATATTAAAGATGGCGTCTAAAGAACTCAAACTGGCGGCTGTTGAATGGTTCCAGCAACTTGTATTGCTGTTATATAAAGAATGACGGCTATAAACCTCAAATCGGCGGCTATAGAATGGTTCCAGCAGCTTGCAGAGCTGTTATATAAAAGATGGCGGCTATAAGACACAAAATGAAGGCCGTAGAATGGTTCCAACAATTTGTATAGCTGTTATATAAAGAATGGCGGCTATAACACTCAAAATGGCGGCTGTAGAATGCTTCCAGCAGCTTGTATAGCTGTTACATAAGAAATGGCGGTTGTAAGACTCAAAATTGGCGGCTGTGGAATGGTTCCATCAGCTTGTATAGCTACTATACAAAGGATAGCGGCTTTAAGATTCAAAATGGCGGCTGTAGAATGGTTCCAGCAGCTTGTATAGCTGTTATATAAAAGATGGCGTCTATAAACCTCAAAATGAAGGCTGTAGAATGGCTCCAGCAACTTGTATAGCTGTTATATAAAGAATGGCGGCTATAACACTCAAAATGGCGGCTGTAGAATGCTTCCAGCAGCTTGTATAGCTGTTACATAAGAAATGGCGGTTGTAAGACTCAAAATTGGCGACTGTAGAATGGTTCCAGCAGCTTGTAGAGCTACTATACAAAGGAGAGCGGCTTTAAGACTCAAAATGGCGGCTGTAGAATGGTTCCAGCAGCTTGTATAGCTGTTATATAAAAGATGGCGGCTATAAACCTCAAATCGGCGGCTGTAGAATGGTTCCAGCAGCTTGTAGAGCTGTTATATAAAAGATGGCTATAAACTCAAAATGAAGGATGTAGAATAGTTTCCGCATCTTGTATAGCTGTTATATAAAGAATGGCGGCTATAACACCAAAAATGGCGGCTGTAGAATGGTTCCATCAGTTATATAGAAAATGCCGGCTATAAACCTCAAATCGGCGGCTGTAGAATGGTTCCAGCAGCTTATAAAGCTACTATATTAAAGATGGCGGCTAAAGAACTCAAACTGGCGGCTGTGGAATGGTTCCAGCAGCTTGTGTAGCTACTATATTAAAGATGGCGTCTAAAGAACTCAAACTGGCGGCTGTAGAATAGTTCCAGCAACTTGTATTGCTGTTATATATAGAATGACGGCTATAAACCTCAAATCGGCGGCTATAGAATGGTTCCAGCAGCTTGCAGAGCTGTTATATAAAAGATGGCGGCTAAAAGACTCAAAATGAAGGCCGTAGAATGGTTCCAACAATTTGTATAGCTGTTATATAAAGAATGGCGGCTACAATACTCAAAATGGCGGCTGTAGAATGCTTCCAGCAGCTTGTATAGCTGTTACATAAGAAATGGCGGTTGTAAGACTCAAAATTGGCGGCTGTGGAATGGTTCCAGCAGCTTGTAGAGCTGTTATATAAAAGATGGCTATAAACTCAAAATGAAGGCTGTAGAATGATTCCAGCAACTTGTATAAATGTTATATAAGGAATGGCGGCTATAACACTCAATATGGCGGCTGAAGAATGGATCCAGCAGCTTTTATAGCTGTTATATAAATGATGGCGGCTATAACACTCAAAATGAAGGCTGTAGAATGGTTCCAGCAGCTTGTATAGCTGTTATATAAGGAATGGCAGCTATAACACTCAAAATGGCGGCTGTAGAATGGTTCCAGCAGCTTGTAGAGCTACTATACAAAGGAGAGCGGCTTTAAGACTCAAAATGGCGGCTGTAGAATGGTTCCAGCATCTTGTATAGCTGTCATATAAAAGATGGCGGCTATAAACCTCAAATCGGCGGCTATAGATTGGTTCCACCAGCTTGTAGAGCTGTTATATAAAAGATGGCGGCTATAAGAATCAAAATGAAGTCCGTATAATGGTTCCAGCAGCTTGTATAGCTGTTATATAAAGAATGGCAGCTATAACACTCAAAATGGCGGCTGTAGAGTGGTTCCAGCAGCTTGTGGAGCTACTATACAAAGGAGAGCGGCTTTAAGACTCAAAATGGCGGCTGTAGAATGGTTCCAGCATCTTGTATAGCTGTTATATAAAAGATGGCGGCTATAAACCATAAATCGGCGGCTATAGATTGGTTCCACCAGCTTGTAGAGCTGTTATATAAAAGATGGCGGCTATAAGACTCAAAATGAAGGCCGTAGAATGGTTCCAACAATTTGTATAGCTGTTATATAAAGAATGGCGGCTATAACACTCAAAATGGCGGCTGTAGAATGCTTCCAGCAGCTTGTATAGCTGTTATATAAGAAATGGCGGTTGTAAGACTCAAAATTGACGGCTGTGGAATGGTTCCAGCAGCTTGTAGAGCTGCTATATGAAAGATGGCTATAAACTCAAAATGAAGGCTGTAGAATGATTCCAGCAACTTGTATAAATGTTATATAAAGAATGGCGGCTATAACACTCAATATGGCGGCTGAAGAATGGATCCAGCAGCTTTTATAGCTGTTATATAAATGATGGCGGCTATAACACTCAAAATGGCGGCTGTAGAATGGTTCCAGCAGCTTGTAGAGCTACTATACAAAGGAGAGCGGCTTTAAGACTCAAAATGGCGGCTGTAGAATGGTTCCAGCATCTTGTATAGCTGTCATATAAAAGATGGCGGCTATAAACCTCAAATCGGCGGCTATAGATTGGTTCCACCAGCTTGTAGAGCTGTTATATAAAAGATGGCGGCTATAAGAATCAAAATGAAGTCCGTATAATGGTTCCAGCAACTTGTATAGCTGTTATATAAAGAATGGCGGCTATAACACTCAAAATGGCGGCTGAAGAATGGATCTAGCAGCTTTTATAGCTGTTATATAAATGATGGCGGCTATAACACTCAAAATGAAGGCTGTAGAATGGTTCCAGCAGCTTGTATAGCTGTTATATAAAGAATGGCAGATATAATACTCAAAATGGCAGCTGTAGAGTGGTTCCAGCAGCTTGTGGAGCTACTATACAAAGGAGAGCGGCTTTAAGACTCAAAATGGCGGCTGTAGAATGGTTCCAGCATTTTGTATAGCTGTTATATAAAAGATGGCGGCTATAAACCATAAATCGGCGGCTATAGATTGGTTCCACCAGCTTGTAGAGCTGTTATATAAAAGATGGCGGCTATAAGACTCAAAATGAAGGCCGTAGAATGGTTCCAACAATTTGTATAGCTGTTATATAAAAAATGGCGGCTATAACACTCAAAATGGCGGCTGTAGAATGCTTCCAGCAGCTTGTATAGCTGTTATATAAGAAATGGCGGTTGTAAGACTCAAAATTGACGGCTGTGGAATGGTTCCAGCAGCTTGTAGAGCTGCTATATGAAAGATGGCTATAAACTCAAAATGAAGGCTGTAGAATGATTCCAGCAACTTGTATAAATGTTATATAAAGAATGGCGGCTATAACACTCAATATGGCGGCTGAAGAATGGATCCAGCAGCTTTTATAGCTGTTATATAAATGATGGCGGCTATAACACTCAAAATGAAGGCTGTAGAATGGTTCCAGCAGCTTGTATAGCTGTTATATAAGGAATGGCAGCTATAACACTCAAAATGGCGGCTGTAGAATGCTTCCAGCAGCTTGTAGAGCTACTATACAAAGGAGAGCGGCTTTAAGACTCAAAATGGCGGCTGTAGAATGGTTCCAGCATCTTGTATAGCTGTCATATAAAAGATGGCGGCTATAAACCTCAAATCGGCGGCTATAGATTGGTTCCACCAGCTTGTAGAGCTGTTATATAAAAGAAGGCGGCTATAAGAATCAAAATGAAGTCCGTATAATGGTTCCAGCAACTTGTATAGCTGTTATATAAAGAATGGCGGCTATAACACTCAAAATGGCGGCTGAAGAATGGATCTAGCAGCTTTTATAGCTGTTATATAAATGATGGCGGCTATAACACTCAAAATGAAGGCTGTAGAATGGTTCCAGCAGCTTGTATAGCTGTTATATAAAGAATGGCAGCTATAACACTCAAAATGGCAGCTGTAGAGTGGTTCCAGCAGCTTGTGGAGCTACTATACAAAGGAGAGCGGCTTTAAGACGCAAAATGGCGGCTGTAGAATGGTTCCAGCATTTTGTATAGCTGTTATATAAAAGATGGCGGCTATAAACCATAAATCGGCGGCTATAGATTGGTTCCACCAGCTTGTAGAGCTGTTACATAAAAGATGGCGGCTATAAGACTCAAAATGAAGGCCGTAGAATGGTTCCAACAATTTGTATAGCTGTTATATAAAGAATGGCGGCTATAACACTCAAAATGGCGGCTGTAGAATGCTACCAGCAGCTTGTATAGCTGTTATATAAGAAATGGCGGTTGTAAGACTCAAAATTGACGGCTGTGGAATGGTTCCAGCAGCTTGTGGAGCTGTTATATGAAAGATGGCTATAAACTCAAAATGAAGGCTGTAGAATGATTCCAGCAACTTGTATAAATGTTATATAAAGAATGGCGGCTATAAACCTCAAATCGGCGGCTATAGAATGGTTCCAGCAGCTTGCAGAGCTGTTATATAAAAGTTGGCGGCTATAAGACACAAAATGAAGGCCGTAGAATGGTTCCAACAATTTGTATAGCTGTTATATAAAGAATGGCGGCTATAACACTCAAAATGGCGGCTGTAGAATGCTTCCAGCAGCTTGTATAGCTGTTACATAAGAAATGGCGGTTGTAAGACTCAAAATTGGCGGCTGTGGAATGGTTCCAGCAGCTTGTATAGCTACTATACAAAGGATAGCGGCTTTAAGATTTCAAATGGCGGCTGTAGAATGGTTCCAGCAGCTTGTATAGCTGTTATATAAAAGATGGCGGCTATAAACCTCAAAATGAAGGCTGTAGAATGGTTCCAGCAACTTGTATAGCTGTTATATAAAGAATGGCGGCTATAACACTCAAAATGGCGACTGTAGAATGGTTCCAGCAGCTTGTAGAGCTACTATACAAAGGAGAGCGGCTTTAAGACTCAAAATGGCGGCTGTAGAATGGTTCCAGCAGCTTGTATAGCTGTTATATAAAAGATGGCGGCTATAAACCTCAAATCGGCGGCAGCTTGTAGAGCTGTTATATAAAAGATGGCTATAAACTCAAAATGAAGGATGTAGAATAGTTTCCGCATCTTGTATAGCTGTTATATAAAGAATGGCGGCTATAACACCAAAAATGGCGGCTGTAGAATGGTTCCATCAGTTATATAGAAAATGCCGGCTATAAACCTCAATTCGGCGGCTGTAGAATGGTTCCAGCAGCTTATATAGCTACTATATTAAAGATGGCGTCTAAAGAACTCAAACTGGCGGCTGTGGAATGGTTCCAGCATTTTGTATAGCTGTTATATAAAAGATGGCGGCTATAAACCTCAAATCGGCGGCTATAGATTGGTTCCACCAGCTTGTAGAGCTGTTATATAAAAGATGGCGGCTATAAGAATCAAAATGAAGTCCGTATAATGGTTCCAGCAACTTGTATAGCTGTTATATAAAGAATGGCGGCTATAACACTCAAAATGGCGGCTGAAGAATGGATCTAGCAGCTTTTATAGCTGTTATATAAATGATGGCGGCTATAACACTCAAAATGAAGGCTGTAGAATGGTTCCAGCAGCTTGTATAGCTGTTATATAAAGAATGGCAGATATAACACTCAAAATGGCAGCTGTAGAGTGGTTCCAGCAGCTTGTGGAGCTACTATACAAAGGAGAGCGGCTTTAAGACTCAAAATGGCGGCTGTAGAATGGTTCCAGCATTTTGTATAGCTGTTATATAAAAGATGGCGGCTATAAACCATAAATCGGCGGCTATAGATTGGTTCCACCAGCTTGTAGAGCTGTTATATAAAAGATGGCGGCTATAAGACTCAAAATGAAGGCCGTAGAATGGTTCTGGTGCTGGAACCATTCTACATAACACTCAAAATGGCGGCTGTAGAATGCTTCCAGCAGCTTGTATAGCTGTTATATAAGAAATGGCGGTTGTAAGACTCAAAATTGACGGCTGTGGAATGGTTCCAGCAGCTTGTAGAGCTGCTATATGAAAGATGGCTATAAACTCAAAATGAAGGCTGTAGAATGATTCCAGCAACTTGTATAAATGTTATATAAAGAATGGCGGCTATAACACTCAATATGGCGGCTGAAGAATGGATCCAGCAGCTTTTATAGCTGTTATATAAATGATGGCGGCTATAACACTCAAAATGAAGGCTGTAGAATGGTTCCAGCAGCTTGTATAGCTGTTATATAAGGAATGGCAGCTATAACACTCAAAATGGCGGCTGTAGAATGGTTCCAGCAGCTTGTAGAGCTACTATACAAAGGAGAGCGGCTTTAAGACTCAAAATGGCGGCTGTAGAATGGTTCCAGCATCTTGTATAGCTGTCATATAAAAGATGGCGGCTATAAACCTCAAATCGGCGGCTATAGATTGGTTCCACCAGCTTGTAGAGCTGTTATATAAAAGAAGAATCAAAATGAAGTCCGTATAATGGTTCCAGCAACTTGTATAGCTATTATATAAAGAATGGCGGCTATAACACTCAAAATGGCGGCTGAAGAATGGATCTAGCAGCTTTTATAGCTGTTATATAAATGATGGCGGCTATAACACTCAAAATGAAGGCTGTAGAATGGTTCCAGCAGCTTGTATAGCTGTTATATAAAGAATGGCAGCTATAACACTCAAAATGGCAGCTGTAGAGTGGTTCCAGCAGCTTGTGGAGCTACTATACAAAGGAGAGCGGCTTTTAGACTCAAAATGGCGGCTGTAGAATGGTTCCAGCATTTTGTATAGCTGTTATATAAAAGATGGCGGCTATAAACCATAAATCGGCGGCTATAGATTGGTTCCACCAGCTTGTAGAGCTGTTACATAAAAGATGGCGGCTATAAGACTCAAAATGAAGGCCGTAGAATGGTTCCAACAATTTGTATAGCTGTTATATAAAGAATGGCGGCTATAACACTCAAAATGGCGGCTGTAGAATGCTACCAGCAGCTTGTATAGCTGTTATATAAGAAATGGCGGTTGTAAGACTCAAAATTGACGGCTGTGGAATGGTTCCAGCAGCTTGTGGAGCTGTTATATGAAAGATGGCTATAAACTCAAAATGAAGGCTGTAGAATGATTCCAGCAACTTGTATAAATGTTATATAAAGAATGGCGGCTATAAACCTCAAATCGGCGGCTATAGAATGGTTCCAGCAGCTTGCAGAGCTGTTATATAAAAGTTGGCGGCTATAAGACACAAAATGAAGGCCGTAGAATGGTTCCAACAATTTGTATAGCTGTTATATAAAGAATGGCGGCTATAACACTCAAAATGGCGGCTGTAGAATGCTTCCAGCAGCTTGTATAGCTGTTACATAAGAAATGGCGGTTGTAAGACTCAAAATTGGCGGCTGTGGAATGGTTCCAGCAGCTTGTATAGCTACTATACAAAGGATAGCGGCTTTAAGATTCCAAATGGCGGCTGTAGAATGGTTCCAGCAGCTTGTATAGCTGTTATATAAAAGATGGCGGCTATAAACCTCAAAATGAAGGCTGTAGAATGGTTCCAGCAACTTGTATAGCTGTTATATAAAGAATGGCGGCTATAACACTCAAAATGGCGACTGTAGAATGGTTCCAGCAGCTTGTAGAGCTACTATACAAAGGAGAGCGGCTTTAAGACTCAAAATGGCGGCTGTAGAATGGTTCCAGCAGCTTGTATAGCTGTTATATAAAAGATGGCGGCTATAAACCTCAAATCGGCGGCTGTAGAATGGTTCCAGCAGCTTGTAGAGCTGTTATATAAAAGATGGCTATAAACTCAAAATGAAGGATGTAGAATAGTTTCAGCATCTTGTATAGCTGTTATATAAAGAATGGCGGCTATAACACCAAAAATGGCGGCTGTAGAATGGTTCCATCAGTTATATAGAAAATGCCGGCTATAAACCTCAATTCGGCGGCTGTAGAATGGTTCCAGCAGCTTATATAGCTACTATATTAAAGATGGCGGCTAAAGAACTCAAACTGGCGGCTGTGGAATGGTTCCAGCAGCTTGTGTAGCTACTATATTATAGATGGCGTCTAAAGAACTCAAACTGGCGGCTGTAGAATGGTTCCAGCAACTTGTATTGTTGTTATATATAGAATGACGGCTATAAACCTCAAATCGGCGGCTATAGAATGGTTCCAGCAGCTTGCAGAGCTGTTATATAAAAGATGGCGGCTAAAAGACTCAAAATGAAGGCCGTAGAATGGTTCCAACAATTTGTATAGCTGTTATATAAAGAATGGCGGCTATAATACTCAAAATGGCAGCTGTAGAATGCTTCCAGCAGCTTGTATAGCTGTTACATAAGAAATGGCGGTTGTAAGACTCAAAATTGGCGGCTGTGGAATGGTTCCAGCAGCTTGTAGAGCTGTTATATAAAAGATGGCGGCTATAAACCTCAAGTCGGCGGCTGTAGAATGGTTCCAGCAGCTTGTAGAGCTGTTATATAAAAGATGGCTATAAACTCAAAATGAAGGATGTATAATAGTTTCCGCATCTTGTATAGCTGTTATATAAAGAATGGCGGCTATAACACCAAAAATGGCGGCTGTAGAATGGTTCCATCAGTTATATAGAAAATGCCGGCTATAAACCTCAATTCGGCGGCTGTGGAATGGTTCCAGCAGCTTGTAGAGCTGTTATACGAAAGATGGCTATAAACTCAAAATGAAGGCTGTAGAATGATTCCAGCAACTTGTATAAATGTTATATAAAGAATGACGGCTATAAACCTCAAATCGGCGGCTATAGAATGGTTCCAGCAGCTTGCAGAGCTGTTATATAAAAGTTGGCGGCTATAAGACACAAAATGAAGGCCGTAGAATGGTTTCAACAATTTGTATAGCTGTTATATAAAGAATGGCGGCTATAACACTCAAAATGGCGGCTGTAGAATGCTTCCAGCAGCTTGTATAGCTGTTACATAAGAAATGGCGGTTCTAAGACTCAAAATTGGCGGCTGTGGAATGGTTCCAGCAGCTTGTATAGCTACTATACAAAGGATAGCGGCTTTAAGATTCCAAATGGCGGCTGTAGAATGGTTCCAGCAGCTTGTATAGCTGTTATATAAAAGATGGCGGCTATAAACCTCAAAATGAAGGCTGTAGAATGGTTCCAGCAACTTGTATAGCTGTTATATAAAGAATGGCGGCTATAACACTCAAAATGGCGACTGTAGAATGGTTCCAGCAGCTTGTAGAGCTACTATACAAAGGAGAGCGGCTTTAAGACTCAAAATGGCGGCTGTAGAATGGTTCCAGCAGCTTGTATAGCTGTTATATAAAAGATGGCGGCTATAAACCTCAAATCGGCGGCTGTAGAATGGTTCCAGCAGCTTGTAGAGCTGTTATATAAAAGATGGCTATAAACTCAAAATGAAGGATGTAGAATAATTTCCGCATCTTGTATAGCTGTTATATAAAGAATGGCGGCTATAACACCAAAAATGGCGGCTGTAGAATGGTTCCATCAGTTATATAGAAAATGCCGGCTATAAACCTCAATTCGGCGGCTGTAGAATGGTTCCAGCAGCTTATATAGCTACTATATTAAAGATGGCGGCTAAAGAACTCAAACTGGCGGCTGTGGAATGGTTCCAGCAGCTTGTGTAGCTACTATATTATAGATGGCGTCTAAAGAACTCAAACTGGCGGCTGTAGAATAGTTCCAGCAACTTGTATTGTTGTTATATATAGAATGACGGCTATAAACCTCAAATCGGCGGCTATAGAATGGTTCCAGCAGCTTGCAGAGCTGTTATATAAAAGATGGCGGCTAAAAGACTCAAAATGAAGGCCGTAGAATGGTTCCAACAATTTGTATAGCTGTTATATAAAGAATGGCGGCTATAACACTCAAAATGGCGGCTGTAGAATGCTTCCAGCAGCTTGTATAGCTGTTACATAAGAAATGGCGGTTGTAAGACTCAAAATTGGCGGCTGTGGAATGGTTCCAGCAGCTTGTATAGCTACTATACAAAGGATAGCGGCTTTAAGATTCCAAATGGCGGCTGTAGAATGGTTCCAGCAGCTTGTATAGCTGTTATATAAAAGATGGCGGCTATAAACCTCAAAATGAAGGCTGTAGAATGGTTCCAGCAACTTGTATAGCTGTTATATAAAGAATGGCGGCTATAACACTCAAAATGGCGACTGTAGAATGGTTCCAGCAGCTTGTAGAGCTACTATACAAAGGAGAGCGGCTTTAAGACTCAAAATGGCGGCTGTAGAATGGTTCCAGCATCTTGTATAGCTGTTATATAAAAGATGGCGGCTATAAACCATAAATCGGCGGCTATAGATTGGTTCCACCAGCTTGTAGAGCTGTTATATAAAAGATGGCGGCTATAAGACTCAAAATGAAGGCCGTAGAATGGTTCAAACAATTTGTATAGCTGTTATATAAAGAATGGCGGCTATAACACTCAAAATGGCGGCTGTAGAATGCTTCCAGCAGCTTGTATAGCTGTTATATAAGAAATGGCGGTTGTAAGACTCAAAATTGACGGCTGTGGAATGGTTCCAGCAGCTTGTAGAGCTGCTATATGAAAGATGGCTATAAACTCAAAATGAAGGCTGTAGAATGATTCCAGCAACTTGTATAAATGTTATATAAAGAATGGCGGCTATAACACTCAATATGGCGGCTGAAGAATGGATCCAGCAGCTTTTATAGCTGTTATATAAATGATGGCGGCTATAACACTCAAAATGGCGGCTGTAGAATGGTTCCAGCAGCTTGTAGAGCTACTATACAAAGGAGAGCGGCTTTAAGACTCAAAATGGCGGCTGTAGAATGGTTCCAGCATCTTGTATAGCTGTCATATAAAAGATGGCGGCTATAAACCTCAAATCGGCGGCTATAGATTGGTTCCACCAGCTTGTAGAGCTGTTATATAAAAGATGGCGGCTATAAGAATCAAAATGAAGTCCGTATAATGGTTCCAGCAACTTGTATAGCTGTTATATAAAGAATGGCGGCTATAACACTCAAAATGGCGGCTGAAGAATGGATCTAGCAGCTTTTATAGCTGTTATATAAATGATGGCGGCTATAACACTCAAAATGAAGGCTGTAGAATGGTTCCAGCAGCTTGTATAGCTGTTATATAAAGAATGGCAGATATAACACTCAAAATGGCAGCTGTAGAGTGGTTCCAGCAGCTTGTGGAGCTACTATACAAAGGAGAGCGGCTTTAAGACTCAAAATGGCGGCTGTAGAATGGTTCCAGCATTTTGTATAGCTGTTATATAAAAGATGGCGGCTATAAACCATAAATCGGCGGCTATAGATTGGTTCCACCAGCTTGTAGAGCTGTTATATAAAAGATGGCGGCTATAAGACTCAAAATGAAGGCCGTAGAATGGTTCCAACAATTTGTATAGCTGTTATATAAAAAATGGCGGCTATAACACTCAAAATGGCGGCTGTAGAATGCTTCCAGCAGCTTGTATAGCTGTTATATAAGAAATGGCGGTTGTAAGACTCAAAATTGACGGCTGTGGAATGGTTCCAGCAGCTTGTAGAGCTGCTATATGAAAGATGGCTATAAACTCAAAATGAAGGCTGTAGAATGATTCCAGCAACTTGTATAAATGTTATATAAAGAATGGCGGCTATAACACTCAATATGGCGGCTGAAGAATGGATCCAGCAGCTTTTATAGCTGTTATATAAATGATGGCGGCTATAACACTCAAAATGAAGGCTGTAGAATGGTTCCAGCAGCTTGTATAGCTGTTATATAAGGAATGGCAGCTATAACACTCAAAATGGCGGCTGTAGAATGGTTCCAGCAGCTTGTAGAGCTACTATACAAAGGAGAGCGGCTTTAAGACTCAAAATGGCGGCTGTAGAATGGTTCCAGCATCTTGTATAGCTGTCATATAAAAGATGGCGGCTATAAACCTCAAATCGGCGGCTATAGATTGGTTCCACCAGCTTGTAGAGCTGTTATATAAAAGAAGGCGGCTATAAGAATCAAAATGAAGTCCGTATAATGGTTCCAGCAACTTGTATAGCTGTTATATAAAGAATGGCGGCTATAACACTCAAAATGGCGGCTGAAGAATAGATCTAGCAGCTTTTATAGCTGTTATATAAATGATGGCGGCTATAACACTCAAAATGAAGGCTGTAGAATGGTTCCAGCAGCTTGTATAGCTGTTATATAAAGAATGGCAGCTATAACACTCAAAATGGCAGCTGTAGAGTGGTTCCAGCAGCTTGTGGAGCTACTATACAAAGGAGAGCGGCTTTAAGACGCAAAATGGCGGCTGTAGAATGGTTCCAGCATTTTGTATAGCTGTTATATAAAAGATGGCGTAGAATGGTTCCAACAATTTGTATAGCTGTTATATAAAGAATGGCGGCTATAACACTCAAAATGGCGGCTGTAGAATGCTTCCAGCAGCTTGTATAGCTGTTACATAAGAAATGGCGGTTGTAAGACTCAAAAGTGGCGGCTGTGGAATGGTTCCAGCAGCTTGTATAGCTACTATACAAAGGATAGCGGCTTTAAGATTCCAAATGGCGGCTGTAGAATGGTTCCAGCAGCTTGTATAGCTGTTATATAAAAGATGGCGGCTATAAACCTCAAAATGAAGGCTGTAGAATGGTTCCAGCAACTTGTATAGCTGTTATATAAAGAATGGCGGCTATAACACTCAAAATGGCGACTGTAGAATGGTTCCAGCAGCTTGTAGAGCTACTATACAAAGGAGAGCGGCTTTAAGACTCAAAATGGCGGCTGTAGAATGGTTCCAGCATCTTGTATAGCTGTTATATAAAAGATGGCGGCTATAAACCATAAATCGGCGGCTATAGATTGGTTCCACCAGCTTGTAGAGCTGTTATATAAAAGATGGCGGCTATAAGACTCAAAATGAAGGCCGTAGAATGGTTCAAACAATTTGTATAGCTGTTATATAAAGAATGGCGGCTATAACACTCAAAATGGCGGCTGTAGAATGCTTCCAGCAGCTTGTATAGCTGTTATATAAGAAATGGCGGTTGTAAGACTCAAAATTGACGGCTGTGGAATGGTTCCAGCAGCTTGTAGAGCTGCTATATGAAAGATGGCTATAAACTCAAAATGAAGGCTGTAGAATGATTCCAGCAACTTGTATAAATGTTATATAAAGAATGGCGGCTATAACACTCAATATGGCGGCTGAAGAATGGATCCAGCAGCTTTTATAGCTGTTATATAAATGATGGCGGCTATAACACTCAAAATGGCGGCTGTAGAATGGTTCCAGCAGCTTGTAGAGCTACTATACAAAGGAGAGCGGCTTTAAGACTCAAAATGGCGGCTGTAGAATGGTTCCAGCATCTTGTATAGCTGTCATATAAAAGATGGCGGCTATAAACCTCAAATCGGCGGCTATAGATTGGTTCCACCAGCTTGTAGAGCTGTTATATAAAAGATGGCGGCTATAAGAATCAAAATGAAGTCCGTATAATGGTTCCAGCAACTTGTATAGCTGTTATATAAAGAATGGCGGCTATAACACTCAAAATGGCGGCTGAAGAATGGATCTAGCAGCTTTTATAGCTGTTATATAAATGATGGCGGCTATAACACTCAAAATGAAGGCTGTAGAATGGTTCCAGCAGCTTGTATAGCTGTTATATAAAGAATGGCAGATATAACACTCAAAATGGCAGCTGTAGAGTGGTTCCAGCAGCTTGTGGAGCTACTATACAAAGGAGAGCGGCTTTAAGACTCAAAATGGCGGCTGTAGAATGGTTCCAGCATTTTGTATAGCTGTTATATAAAAGATGGCGGCTATAAACCATAAATCGGCGGCTATAGATTGGTTCCACCAGCTTGTAGAGCTGTTATATAAAAGATGGCGGCTATAAGACTCAAAATGAAGGCCGTAGAATGGTTCCAACAATTTGTATAGCTGTTATATAAAAAATGGCGGCTATAACACTCAAAATGGCGGCTGTAGAATGCTTCCAGCAGCTTGTATAGCTGTTATATAAGAAATGGCGGTTGTAAGACTCAAAATTGACGGCTGTGGAATGGTTCCAGCAGCTTGTAGAGCTGCTATATGAAAGATGGCTATAAACTCAAAATGAAGGCTGTAGAATGATTCCAGCGACTTGTATAAATGTTATATAAAGAATGGCGGCTATAACACTCAATATGGCGGCTGAAGAATGGATCCAGCAGCTTTTATAGCTGTTATATAAATGATGGCGGCTATAACACTCAAAATGAAGGCTGTAGAATTGTTCCAGCAGCTTGTATAGCTGTTATATAAGGAATGGCAGCTATAACACTCAAAATGGCGGCTGTAGAATGGTTCCAGCAGCTTGTAGAGCTACTATACAAAGGAGAGCGGCTTTAAGACTCAAAATGGCGGCTGTAGAATGGTTCCAGCATCTTGTATAGCTGTCATATAAAAGATGGCGGCTATAAACCTCAAATCGGCGGCTATAGATTGGTTCCACCAGCTTGTAGAGCTGTTATATAAAAGAAGGCGGCTATAAGAATCAAAATGAAGTCCGTATAATGGTTCCAGCAACTTGTATAGCTGTTATATAAAGAATGGCGGCTATAACACTCAAAATGGCGGCTGAAGAATGGATCTAGCAGCTTTTATAGCTGTTATATAAATGATGGCGGCTATAACACTCAAAATGAAGGCTGTAGAATGGTTCCAGCAGCTTGTATAGCTGTTATATAAAGAATGGCAGCTATAACACTCAAAATGGCAGCTGTAGAGTGGTTCCAGCAGCTTGTGGAGCTACTATACAAAGGAGAGCGGCTTTAAGACGCAAAATGGCGGCTGTAGAATGGTTCCAGCATTTTGTATAGCTGTTATATAAAAGATGGCGGCTATAAACCATAAATCGGCGGCTATAGATTGGTTCCACCAGCTTGTAGAGCTGTTACATAAAAGATGGCGGCTATAAGACTCAAAATGAAGGCCGTAGAATGGTTCCAACAATTTGTATAGCTGTTATATAAAGAATGGCGGCTATAACACTCAAAATGGCGGCTGTAGAATGCTACCAGCAGCTTGTATAGCTGTTATATAAGAAATGGCGGTTGTAAGACTCAAAATTGACGGCTGTGGAATGGTTCCAGCAGCTTGTGGAGCTGTTATATGAAAGATGGCTATAAACTCAAAATGAAGGCTGTAGAATGATTCCAGCAACTTGTATAAATGTTATATAAAGAATGGCGGCTATAAACCTCAAATCGGCGGCTATAGAATGGTTCCAGCAGCTTGCAGAGCTGTTATATAAAAGTTGGCGGCTATAAGACACAAAATGAAGGCCGTAGAATGGTTCCAACAATTTGTATAGCTGTTATATAAAGAATGGCGGCTATAACACTCAAAATGGCGGCTGTAGAATGCTTCCAGCAGCTTGTATAGCTGTTACATAAGAAATGGCGGTTGTAAGACTCAAAATTGGCGGCTGTGGAATGGTTCCAGCAGCTTGTATAGCTACTATACAAAGGATAGCGGCTTTAAGATTCCAAATGGCGGCTGTAGAATGGTTCCAGCAGCTTGTATAGCTGTTATATAAAAGATGGCGGCTATAAACCTCAAAATGAAGGCTGTAGAATGGTTCCAGCAACTTGTATAGCTGTTATATAAAGAATGGCGGCTATAACACTCAAAATGGCGACTGTAGAATGGTTCCAGCAGCTTGTAGAGCTACTATACAAAGGAGAGCGGCTTTAAGACTCAAAATGGCGGCTGTAGAATGGTTCCAGCAGCTTGTATAGCTGTTATATAAAAGATGGCGGCTATAAACCTCAAATCGGCGGCTGTAGAATGGTTCCATCAGTTATATAGAAAATGCCGGCTATAAACCTCAATTCGGCGGCAGTAGAATGGTTCCAGCAGCTTATATAGCTACTATATTAAAGATGGCGGCTAAAGAACTCAAACTGGCGGCTGTGGAATGGTTCCAGCATTTTGTATAGCTGTTATATAAAAGATGGCGGCTATAAACCTCAAATCGGCGGCTATAGATTGGTTCCACCAGCTTGTAGAGCTGTTATATAAAAGATGGCGGCTATAAGAATCAAAATGAAGTCCGTATAATGGTTCCAGCAACTTGTATAGCTGTTATATAAAGAATGGCGGCTATAACACTCAAAATGGCGGCTGAAGAATGGATCTAGCAGCTTTTATAGCTGTTATAAAAATGATGGCGGCTATAACACTCAAAATGAAGGCTGTAGAATGGTTCCAGCAGCTTGTATAGCTGTTATATAAAGAATGGCAGATATAACACTCAAAATGGCAGCTGTAGAGTGGTTCCAGCAGCTTGTGGAGCTACTATACAAAGGAGAGCGGCTTTAAGACTCAAAATGGCGGCTGTAGAATGGTTCCAGCATTTTGTATAGCTGTTATATAAAAGATGGCGGCTATAATCCATAAATCGGCGGCTATAGATTGGTTCCACCAGCTTGTAGAGCTGTTATATAAAAGATGGCGGCTATAAGACTCAAAATGAAGGCCGTAGAATGGTTCCAACAATTTGTATAGCTGTTATATAAAAAATGGCGGCTATAACACTCAAAATGGCGGCTGTAGAATGCTTCCAGCAGCTTGTATAGCTGTTATATAAGAAATGGCGGTTGTAAGACTCAAAATTGACGGCTGTGGAATGGTTCCAGCAGCTTGTAGAGCTGCTATATGAAAGATGGCTATAAACTCAAAATGAAGGCTGTAGAATGATTCCAGCAACTTGTATAAATGTTATATAAAGAATGGCGGCTATAACACTCAATATGGCGGCTGAAGAATGGATCCAGCAGCTTTTATAGCTGTTATATAAATGATGGCGGCTATAACACTCAAAATGAAGGCTGTAGAATGGTTCCAGCAGCTTGTATAGCTGTTATATAAGGAATGGCAGCTATAACACTCAAAATGGCGGCTGTAGAATGGTTCCAGCAGCTTGTAGAGCTACTATACAAAGGAGAGCGGCTTTAAGACTCAAAATGGCGGCTGTAGAATGGTTCCAGCATCTTGTATAGCTGTCATATAAAAGATGGCGGCTATAAACCTCAAATCGGCGGCTATAGATTGGTTCCACCAGCTTGTAGAGCTGTTATATAAAAGAAGGCGGCTATAAGAATCAAAATGAAGTCCGTATAATGGTTCCAGCAACTTGTATAGCTGTTATATAAAGAATGGCGGCTATAACACTCAAAATGGCGGCTGAAGAATGGATCTAGCAGCTTTTATAGCTGTTATATAAATGATGGCGGCTATAACACTCAAAATGAAGGCTGTAGAATGGTTCCAGCAGCTTGTATAGCTGTTATATAAAGAATGGCAGCTATAACACTCAAAATGGCAGCTGTAGAGTGGTTCCAGCAGCTTGTGGAGCTACTATACAAAGGAGAGCGGCTTTAAGACTCAAAATGGCGGCTGTAGAATGGTTCCAGCATTTTGTATAGCTGTTATATAAAAGATGGCGGCTATAAACCATAAATCGGCGGCTATAGATTGGTTCCACCAGCTTGTAGAGCTGTTACATAAAAGATGGCGGCTATAAGACTCAAAATGAAGGCCGTAGAATGGTTCCAACAATTTGTATAGCTGTTATATAAAGAATGGCGGCTATAACACTCAAAATGGCGGCTGTAGAATGCTACCAGCAGCTTGTATAGCTGTTATATAAGAAATGGCGGTTGTAAGACTCAAAATTGACGGCTGTGGAATGGTTCCAGCAGCTTGTGGAGCTGTTATATGAAAGATGGCTATAAACTCAAAATGAAGGCTGTAGAATGATTCCAGCAACTTGTATAAATGTTATATAAAGAATGGCGGCTATAAACCTCAAATCGGCGGCTATAGAATGGTTCCAGCAGCTTGCAGAGCTGTTATATAAAAGTTGGCGGCTATAAGACACAAAATGAAGGCCGTAGAATGGTTCCAACAATTTGTATAGCTGTTATATAAAGAATGGCGGCTATAACACTCAAAATGGCGGCTGTAGAATGCTTCCAGCAGCTTGTATAGCTGTTACATAAGAAATGGCGGTTGTAAGACTCAAAATTGGCGGCTGTGGAATGGTTCCAGCAGCTTGTATAGCTACTATACAAAGGATAGCGGCTTTAAGATTCCAAATGGCGGCTGTAGAATGGTTCCAGCAGCTTGTATAGCTGTTATATAAAAGATGGCGGCTATAAACCTCAAAATGAAGGCTGTAGAATGGTTCCAGCAACTTGTATAGCTGTTATATAAAGAATGGCGGCTATAACACTCAAAATGGCGACTGTAGAATGGTTCCAGCAGCTTGTAGAGCTACTATACAAAGGAGAGCGGCTTTAAGACTCAAAATGGCGGCTGTAGAATGGTTCCAGCAGCTTGTATAGCTGTTATATAAAAGATGGCGGCTATAAACCTCAAATCGGCGGCTGTAGAATGGTTCCAGCAGCTTGTAGAGCTGTTATATAAAAGATGGCTATAAACTCAAAATGAAGGATGTAGAATAGTTTCCGCATCTTGTATAGCTGTTATATAAAGAATGGCGGCTATAACACCAAAAATGGCGGCTGTAGAATGGTTCCATCAGTTATATAGAAAATGCCGGCTATAAACCTCAATTCGGCGGCTGTAGAATGGTTCCAGCAGCTTATATAGCTACTATATTAAAGATGGCGGCTAAAGAACTCAAACTGGCGGCTGTGGAATGGTTCCAGCATTTTGTATAGCTGTTATATAAAAGATGGCGGCTATAAACCTCAAATCGGCGGCTATAGATTGGTTCCACCAGCTTGTAGAGCTGTTATATAAAAGATGGCTATAAACTCAAAATGAAGGATGTAGAATAGTTTCCGCATCTTGTATAGCTGTTATATAAAGAATGGCGGCTATAACACCAAAAATGGCGGCTGTAGAATGGTTCCATCAGTTATATAGAAAATGCCGGCTATAAACCTCAATTCGGCGGCTGTAGAATGGTTCCAGCAGCTTATATAGCTACTATATTAAAGATGGCGGCTAAAGAACTCAAACTGGCGGCTGTGGAATGGTTCCAGCAGCTTGTGTAGCTACTATATTATAGATGGCGTCTAAAGAACTCAAACTGGCGGCTGTAGAATGGTTCCAGCAACTTGTATTGTTGTTATATATAGAATGACGGCTATAAACCTCAAATCGGCGGCTATAGAATGGTTCCAGCAGCTTGCAGAGCTGTTATATAAAAGATGGCGGCTAAAAGACTCAAAATGAAGGCCGTAGAATGGTTCCAACAATTTGTATAGCTGTTATATAAAGAATGGCGGCTATAACACTCAAAATGGCGGCTGTAGAATGCTTCCAGCAGCTTGTATAGCTGTTACATAAGAAATGGCGGTTGTAAGACTCAAAATTGGCGACTGTAGAATGGTTCCAGCAGCTTGTAGAGCTACTATACAAAGGAGAGCGGCTTTAAGACTCAAAATGGCGGCTGTAGAATGGTTCCAGCAGCTTGTATAGCTGTTATATAAAAGATGGCGGCTATAAACCTCAAATCGGCGGCTGTAGAATGGTTCCAGCAGCTTGTAGAGCTGTTATATAAAAGATGGCTATAAACTCAAAATGAAGGATGTAGAATAGTTTCCGCATCTTGTATAGCTGTTATATAAAGAATGGCGGCTATAACACCAAAAATGGCGGCTGTAGAATGGTTCCATCAGTTATATAGAAAATGCCGGCTATAAACCTCAATTCGGCGGCTGTAGAATGGTTCCAGCAGCTTATATAGCTACTATATTAAAGATGGCGGCTAAAGAACTCAAACTGGCGGCTGTGGAATGGTTCCAGCATTTTGTATAGCTGTTATATAAAAGATGGCGGCTATAAACCTCAAATCGGCGGCTATAGATTGGTTCCACCAGCTTGTAGAGCTGTTATATAAAAGATGGCTATAAACTCAAAATGAAGGATGTAGAATAGTTTCCGCATCTTGTATAGCTGTTATATAAAGAATGGCGGCTATAACACCAAAAATGGCGGCTGTAGAATGGTTCCATCAGTTATATAGAAAATGCCGGCTATAAACCTCAATTCGGCGGCTGTAGAATGGTTCCAGCAGCTTATATAGCTACTATATTAAAGATGGCGGCTAAAGAACTCAAACTGGCGGCTGTGGAATGGTTCCAGCAGCTTGTGTAGCTACTATATTATAGATGGCGTCTAAAGAACTCAAACTGGCGGCTGTAGAATGGTTCCAGCAACTTGTATTGTTGTTATATATAGAATGACGGCTATAAACCTCAAATCGGCGGCTATAGAATGGTTCCAGCAGCTTGCAGAGCTGTTATATAAAAGATGGCGGCTAAAAGACTCAAAATGAAGGCCGTAGAATGGTTCCAACAATTTGTATAGCTGTTATATAAAGAATGGCGGCTATAATACTCAAAATGGCAGCTGTAGAATGCTTCCAGCAGCTTGTATAGCTGTTACATAAGAAATGGCGGTTGTAAGACTCAAAATTGGCGGCTGTGGAATGGTTCCAGCAGCTTGTAGAGCTGTTATATAAAAGATGGCGGCTATAAACCTCAAGTCGGCGGCTGTAGAATGGTTCCAGCAGCTTGTAGAGCTGTTATATAAAAGATGGCTATAAACTCAAAATGAAGGATGTATAATAGTTTCCGCATCTTGTATAGCTGTTATATAAAGAATGGCGGCTATAACACCAAAAATGGCGGCTGTAGAATGGTTCCATCAGTTATATAGAAAATGCCGGCTATAAACCTCAATTCGGCGGCTGTGGAATGGTTCCAGCAGCTTGTAGAGCTGTTATACGAAAGATGGCTATAAACTCAAAATGAAGGCTGTAGAATGATTCCAGCAACTTGTATAAATGTTATATAAAGAATGACGGCTATAAACCTCAAATCGGCGGCTATAGAATGGTTCCAGCAGCTTGCAGAGCTGTTATATAAAAGTTGGCGGCTATAAGACACAAAATGAAGGCCGTAGAATGGTTCCAACAATTTGTATAGCTGTTATATAAAGAATGGCGGCTATAACACTCAAAATGGCGGCTGTAGAATGCTTCCAGCAGCTTGTATAGCTGTTACATAAGAAATGGCGGTTCTAAGACTCAAAATTGGCGGCTGTGGAATGGTTCCAGCAGCTTGTAGAGCTGTTATAAAAAAGATGGCTATAAACTCAAAATGAAGGCTGTAGAATGATTCCAGCAACTTGTATAAATGTTATATAAAGAATGGCGGCCATAACACTCAAAATGGCGGCTGTAGAATGGTTCCAGCAGCTTGTAGAGCTGTTATATAAAAGATAGCGGCTATAAGACTCAAATTGAAGGCTGTGGAATGGTTCCAGCAACTTGTATAGCTGTTATATAAGGAATGGCAGCTATAACACTCAAAATGGCGGCTGTAGAATGGTTCCAGCAGCTTGTAGAGCTACTATACAAAGGAGAGCGGCTTTAAGACTCAAAATGGCGGCTGTAGAATGGTTCCAGCATCTTGTATAGCTGTCATATAAAAGATGGCGGCTATAAGAATCAAAATGAAGTCCGTATAATGGTTCCAGCAACTTGTATAGCTGTTATATAAAGAATGGCGGCTATAACACTCAAAATGGCGGCTGAAGAATGGATCTAGCAGCTTTTATAGCTGTTATATAAATGATGGCGGCTATAACACTCAAAATGAAGGCTGTAGAATGGTTCCAGCAGCTTGTATAGCTGTTATATGAAGAATGGCAGCTATAACACTCAAAATGGCGGCTGTAGAGTGGTTCCAGCAGCTTGTGGAGCTACTATACAAAGGAGAGCGGCTTTAAGACTCAAAATGGCGGCTGTAGAATGGTTCCAGCATCTTGTATAGCTGTTATATAAAAGATGGCGGCTATAAACCATAAATCGGCGGCTATAGATTGGTTCCACCAGCTTGTAGAGCTGTTATATAAGAGATGGCGGCTATAAGACTCAAAATGAAGGCCGTAGAATGGTTCCAACAATTTGTATAGCTGTTATATAAAGAATGGCGGCTATAACACTCAAAATGGCGGCTGTAGAATGCTTCCAGCAGCTTGTATAGCTGTTATATAAGAAATGGCGGTTGTAAGACTCAAAATTGACGGCTGTGGAATGGTTCCAGCAGCTTGTATAGCTGTTATATGAAAGATGGCTATAAACTCAAAATGAAGGCTGTAGAATGATTCCAGCAACTTGTATAAATGTTATATAAAGAATGGCGGCTATAACACTCAAAATGGCGGCTGTAGAATGGTTCCAGCAGCTTGTAGAGCTGTTATATAAAAGATGGCGGCTATAAGACTCAAAATGAAGGCTGTGGAATGGTTCCAGCAACTTGTATAGCTGTTATATAAAGAATGGCGGCTAAAACACTCAAAATAGCGGCTGTAGAATGGTTCCAGCAACTTGTATAGCTGTTATATAAAGAATGGCGGCTAAAACACTCAAAATGGCGGCTGTAGAATGGTTCCAGCAACTTGTAGAGCTACTATACCAATGAGAGCGGCTTTAAAACTAAAAATGGCGGCTGTAGAATGGTTCCAGGAGTTTGTATAGCTGTTATATAAAAGATGGTGGCTATAAGACACAAAATGGCGGCTGTAGAATGCTTCCAGCAACTTGTATAGCTGTTATATAAAGAATGGCGGCTATAACACTCAAAATGGCTGCTGTAGAAAGGTTCCAGCAGCTTGTAGAGCTACAATACAAACGATAGCGGCTTTAAGACTCAAAATGGCGGCTGTAGAATGGTTCCAGCAGCTTGTATAGCTGTTATATAAAAGATGGCGGCTATAAGACACAAAATGAAGGCCGTAGAATGGTTCCAACAATTTGTATAGCTGTTATATAAAGAATGGCGGCTATAACACTCAAAATGGCGGCTGTAGAATGCTTCCAGCAGCTTGTATAGCTGTTACATAAGAAATGGCGGTTGTAAGACTCAAAATTGGCGGCTGTGGAATGGTTCCAGCAGCTTGTATAGCTACTATACAAAGGATAGCGGCTTTAAGATTCAAAATGGCGGCTGTAGAATGGTTCCAGCAGCTTGTATAGCTGTTATATAACAGATGGCGGCTATAAACCTCAAAATGAAGGCTGTGGAATGGTTCCAGCAACTTGTATAGCTGTTATATAAAGAATGGCGGCTAAAACACTCAAAATAGCGGCTGTAGAATGGTTCCAACAACTTGTATAGCTGTTATATAAAGAATGACGGCTAAAACACTCAAAATGGCGGCAGTAGAATGGTTCCAGCAACTTGTATAGCTGTTATATAAGGAATGGCAGCTATAACACTCAAAATGGCGGCTGTAGAATGGTTCCAGCAGCTTGTAGAGCTACTATACAAAGGAGAGCGGCTTTAAGACTCAAAATGGCGGCTGTAGAATGGTTCCAGCATCTTGTATAGCTGTCATATAAAGGATGGCGGCTATAAACCTCAAATCGGCGGCTATAGATTGGTTCCACCAGCTTGTAGAGCTGTTATATAAAAGATGGCGGCTATAAGAATCAAAATGAAGTCCGTATAATGGTTCCAGCAACTTGTATAGCTGTTATATAAAGAATGGCGGCTATAACACTCAAAATGGCGGCTGAAGAATGGATCTAGCAGCTTTTATAGCTGTTATATAAATGATGGCGGCTATAACACTCAAAATGAAGGCTGTAGAATGGTTCCAGCAGCTTGTATAGCTGTTATATAAAGAATGGCAGCTATAACACTCAAAATGGCGGCTGTAGAGTGGTTCCAGCAGCTTGTGGAGCTACTATACAAAGGAGAGCGGCTTTAAGACTCAAAATGGCGGCTGTAGAATACTTCCAGCAACTTGTATAGCTGTTATATAAAGAATGGCGGCTATAACACTCAAAATGGCTGCTGTAGAAAGGTTCCAGCAGCTTGTAGAGCTACTATACAAACGATAGCGGCTTTAAGACTCAAAATGGCGGCTGTAGAATGGTACCAGCAGCTTGTATAGCTGTTATATAAAAGATGGCGGCTATAAGACACAAAATGAAGGCCGTAGAATGGTTCCAACAATTTGTATAGCTGTTATATAAAGAATGGCGGCTATAACACTCAAAATGGCGGCTGTAGAATGCTTCCAGCAGCTTGTATAGCTGTTACATAAGAAATGGCGGTTGTAAGACTCAAAATTGGCGGCTGTGGAATGGTTCCAGCAGCTTGTGTAGCTACTATACAAAGGATAGCGGCTTTAAGATTCAAAATGGCGGCTGTAGAATGGTTCCAGCAGCTTGTATAGCCGTTATATAAAAGATGGCGGCTATAAACCTCAAAATTTAGGCTGTAGAATGGTTCCAGCAACTTGTATAGCTGTTATATAAAGAATGGCGGCTATAACACTCAAAATGGCGGCTGTAGAATGGTTCCAGCAACTTGTGTAGCTGTTATATAAAGAATGGCGGCTATAACACTTAAAATGGCGGCTGTAGAATGGTTCCAGCAGTTTGTAGAGCTGTTATATAAAAGATGGCGGCTATAAGACTCAAAATGAAGGCTGTGGAATGGTTCCAGCAACTTGTATAGCTGTTATATAAAGAATGGCGGCTAAAACACTCAAAATAGCGGCTGTAGAATGGTTCCAGCAACTTGTATAGCTGTTATATAAAGAATGGCGGCTAAAACACTCAAAATGGCGGCTGTAGAATGGTTCCAGCAACTTGTAGAGCTACTATACCAATGAGAGCGGCTTTAAAACTAAAAATGGCGGCTGTAGAATGGTTCCAGGAGTTTGTATAGCTGTTATATAAAAGATGGTGGCTATAAGACTCAAAATGGCGGCTGTAGAATGGTTCCAGCAACTTGTATAGCTGTTATATAAAGAATGGCGGCTATAACACTCAAAATGGCTGCTGTAGAAAGGTTCCAGCAGCTTGTAGAGCTACAATACAAACGATAGCGGCTTTAAGACTCAAAATGGCGGCTGTAGAATGGTTCCAGCAGTTTGTAGAGCTGTTATATAAAAGATGGCGGCTATAAGACTCAAAATGAAGGCTGTGGAATGGTTCCAGCAACTTGTATAGCTGTTATATAAAGAATGGCGGCTAAAACACTCAAAATAGCGGCTGTAGAATGGTTCCAGCAACTTGTATAGCTGTTATATAAAGAATGGCGGCTAAAACACTCAAAATGGCGGCTGTAGAATGGTTCCAGCAACTTGTAGAGCTACTATACCAATGAGAGCGGCTTTAAAACTAAAAATGGCGGCTGTAGAATGGTTCCAGGAGTTTGTATAGCTGTTATATAAAAGATGGTGGCTAAAACACTCAAAATAGCGGCTGTAGAATGGTTCCAGCAACTTGTATAGCTGTTATATAAAGAATGGCGGCTAAAACACTCAAAATGGCGGCTGTAGAATGGTTCCAGCAACTTGTAGAGCTACTATACCAATGAGAGCGGCTTTAAAACTAAAAATGGCGGCTGTAGAATGGTTCCAGGAGTTTGTATAGCTGTTATATAAAAGATGGTGGCTATAAGACTCAAAATGGCGGCTGTAGAATGGTTCCAGCAACTTGTATAGCTGTTATATAAAGAATGGCGGCTATAACACTCAAAATGGCGGCTGTAGAATGCTTCCAGCAGCTTGTATAGCTGTTACATAAGAAATGGCGGTTGTAAGACTCAAAATTGGCGGCTGTGGAATGGTTCCAGCAGCTTGTATAGCTACTATACAAAGGATAGCGGCTTTAAGATTCAAAATGGCGGCTGTAGAATGGTTCCAGCAGCTTGTATAGCTGTTATATAACAGATGGCGGCTATAAACCTCAAAATGAAGGCTGTAGAATGGTTCCAGCAACTTGTATAGCTGTTATATAAAGAATGGCGGCTATAACACTCAAAATGGCGACTGTAGAATGGTTCCAGCAGCTTGTAGAGCTACTATACAAAGGAGAGCGGCTTTAAGGCTTAAAAAGGGTGGCTGTAGAATGGTTCCAGCAGCTTGTATAGCTGTTATATAAAAGATGGCGGCTATAAACCTCAAATCGGCGGCTGTAGAATGGTTCCAGCAGCTTGTAGAGCTGTTATATAAAAGATGGCTATAAACTCAAAATGAAGGATGTAGAATAGTTTCCGCATCTTGTATAGCTGTTATATAAAGAATGGCGGCTATAACACCAAAAATGGCGGCTGTACAATGGTTCCAGCAGTTATATAGAAAATGCCGGCTATAAACCTCAAATCGGCGGCTGTAGAATGGTTCCAGCAGCTTATATAGCTACTCTATTAAAGATGGCGGCTAAAGAACTCAAACTGGCGGCTGTAGAATGGTTCCAGCAACTTGTATTGCTGTTATATATAGAATGACGGCTATAAACCTCAAATCGGCGGCTATAGAATGGTTCCAGCAGCTTGTAGAGCTGTTATATAAAAGATGGCGGCTATAAGACTCAAAATGAAGGCCGTAGAATGGTTCCAGCAACTTGTATAGCTGTTATATAAAGAATGGCGGCTAAAACACTCAAAATAACGGCTGTAGAATGGTTCCAGCAACTTGTATAGCTGTTATATAAAGAATGGCGGCTAAAACACTCAAAATGGCGGCTGTAGAATGGTTCCAGCAACTTGTATAGCTGTTATATAAAGAATGGCGGCTAAAACACTCAAAATGGCTGCTGTAGAAAGGTTCCAGCAGCTTGTAGAGCTACTATACAAACGATAGCGGCTTTAAGACTCAAAATGGCGGCTGTAGAATGGTTCCAGCAGCTTGTATAGCTGTTATATAAAGAATGGCGGCTAAAACACTCAAAATGGCTGCTGTAGAAAGGTTCCAGCAGCTTGTAGAGCTACTATACAAACGATAGCGGCTTTAAGACTCAAAATGGCGGCTGTAGAATGGTTCCAGCAGCTTGTATAGCTGTTATATAAAAGATGGCGGCTATAAACCTCAAATCGGCGGCTGTAGAATGGTTCCAGCAGCTTATATAGCTACTCTATTAAAGATGGCGGCTAAAGAACTCAAACTGGCGGCTGTAGAATGGTTCCAGCAACTTGTATTGCTGTTATATATAGAATGACGGCTATAAACCTCAAATCGGCGGCTATAGAATGGTTCCAGCAGCTTGTAGAGCTGTTATATAAAAGATGGCGGCTATAAGACTCAAAATGAAGGCCGTAGAATGGTTCCAGCAACTTGTATAGCTGTTATATAAAGAATGGCGGCTAAAACACTCAAAATAGCGGCTGTAGAATGGTTCCAGCAACTTGTATAGCTGTTATATAAAGAATGGCGGCTAAAACACTCAAAATGGCTGCTGTAGAAAGGTTCCAGCAGCTTGTAGAGCTACTATACAAACGATAGCGGCTTTAAGACTCAAAATGGCGGCTGTAGAATGGTTCCAGCAGCTTGTATAGCTGTTATATAAAAGATGGCGGCTATAAACCTCAAATCGGCGGCTGTAGAATGGTTCCAGCAGCTTGTAGAGCTGTTATATAAAAGATGGCGGCTATAAGACTCAAAATGAAGGCCGTAGAATGGTTCCAACAATTTGTATAGATGTTATATCAAGAATGGCGGCTATAACACTCAAAATGGCGGCTGAAGAATGGATCCAGCAGCTTTTATAACTGTTATATAGAGGATGGCGGCTATAACACTCAAAATGGCGGCTGTAGAATGGTTCCAGCAGCTTGTAGAGCTACTATATTAAAGATGGCGGCTAAAGAACTTAAACTGGCGGCTGTAGAATGGTTCCAGCAGCTTGTGTAGCTACTATATTAAAGATGGCGTCTAATGAACTCAAGAACTCAAAGTGGTGGCTGTAGAATGGTTCCAGCAGCTTGTATAGCTGTTATATAACAGATGGCGGCTATAAACCTCAAAATGAAGGCTGTGGAATGGTTCCAGCAACTTGTATAGCTGTTATATAAAGAATGGCGGCTAAAACACTCAAAATAGCGGCTGTAGAATGGTTCCAACAACTTGTATAGCTGTTATATAAAGAATGACGGCTAAAACACTCAAAATGGCGGCAGTAGAATGGTTCCAGCAACTTGTATAGCTGTTATATAAGGAATGGCAGCTATAACACTCAAAATGGCGGCTGTAGAATGGTTCCAGCAGCTTGTAGAGCTACTATACAAAGGTGAGCGGCTTTAAGACTCAAAATGGCGGCTGTAGAATGGTTCCAGCATCTTGTATAGCTGTCATATAAAGGATGGCGGCTATAAACCTCAAATCGGCGGCTATAGATTGGTTCCACCAGCTTGTAGAGCTGTTATATAAAAGATGGCGGCTATAAGAATCAAAATGAAGTCCGTATAATGGTTCCAGCAACTTGTATAGCTGTTATATAAAGAATGGCGGCTATAACACTCAAAATGGCGGCTGAAGAATGGATCTAGCAGCTTTTATAGCTGTTATATAAATGATGGCGGCTATAACACTCAAAATGAAGGCTGTAGAATGGTTCCAGCAGCTTGTATAGCTGTTATATAAAGAATGGCAGCTATAACACTCAAAATGAAGGCTGTAGAGTGGTTCCAGCAGCTTGTGGAGCTACTATACAAAGGAGAGCGGCTTTAAGACTCAAAATGGCGGCTGTAGAATAGTTCCAGCAACTTGTATAGCTGTTATATAAAGAATGGCGGCTATAACACTCAAAATGGCTGCTGTAGAAAGGTTCCAGCAGCTTGTAGAGCTACTATACAAACGATAGCGGCTTTAAGACTCAAAATGGCGGCTGTAGAATGGTACCAGCAGCTTGTATAGCTGTTATATAAAAGATGGCGGCTATAAGACACAAAATGAAGGCCGTAGAATGGTTCCAACAATTTGTATAGCTGTTATATAAAGAATGGCGGCTATAACACTCAAAATGGCGGCTGTAGAATGCTTCCAGCAGCTTGTATAGCTGTTACATAAGAAATGGCGGTTGTAAGACTCAAAATTGGCGGCTGTGGAATGGTTCCAGCAGCTTGTGTAGCTACTATACAAAGGATAGCGGCTTTAAGATTCAAAATGGCGGCTGTAGAATGGTTCCAGCAGCTTGTATAGCCGTTATATAAAAGATGGCGGCTATAAACCTCAAAATTTAGGCTGTAGAATGGTTCCAGCAACTTGTATAGCTGTTATATAAAGAATGGCGGCTATAACACTCAAAATGGCGGCTGTAGAATGGTTCCAGCAACTTGTGTAGCTGTTATATAAAGAATGGCGGCTATAACACTTAAAATGGCGGCTGTAGAATGGTTCCAGCAGTTTGTAGAGCTGTTATATAAAAGATGGCGGCTATAAGACTCAAAATGAAGGCTGTGGAATGGTTCCAGCAACTTGTATAGCTGTTATATAAAGAATGGCGGCTAAAACACTCAAAATAGCGGCTGTAGAATGGTTCCAGCAACTTGTATAGCTGTTATATAAAGAATGGCGGCTAAAACATTCAAAATGGCGGCTGTAGAATGGTTCCAGCAACTTGTAGAGCTACTATACCAATGAGAGCGGCTTTAAAACTAAAAATGGCGGCTGTAGAATGGTTCCAGGAGTTTGTATAGCTGTTATATAAAAGATGGTGGCTATAAGACTCAAAATGGCGGCTGTAGAATGGTTCCAGCAACTTGTATAGCTGTTATATAAAGAATGGCGGCTATAACACTCAAAATGGCTGCTGTAGAAAGGTTCCAGCAGCTTGTAGAGCTACAATACAAACGATAGCGGCTTTAAGACTCAAAATGGCGGCTGTAGAATGGTTCCAGCAGCTTGTATAGCTGTTATATAAAAGATGGCGGCTATAAGACACAAAATGAAGGCCGTAGAATGGTTCCAACAATTTGTATAGCTGTTATATAAAGAATGGCGGCTATAACACTCAAAATGGCGGCTGTAGAATGCTTCCAGCAGCTTGTATAGCTGTTACATAAGAAATGGCGGTTGTAAGACTCAAAATTGGCGGCTGTGGAATGGTTCCAGCAGCTTGTATAGCTACTATACAAAGGATAGCGGCTTTAAGATTCAAAATGGCGGCTGTAGAATGGTTCCAGCAGCTTGTATAGCTGTTATATAACAGATGGCGGCTATAAACCTCAAAATGAAGGCTGTAGAATGGTTCCAGCAACTTGTATAGCTGTTATATAAAGAATGGCGGCTATAACACTCAAAATGGCGACTGTAGAATGGTTCCAGCAGCTTGTAGAGCTACTATACAAAGGAGAGCGGCTTTAAGACTCAAAATGGCGGCTGTAGAATGGTTCCAGCAGCTTGTATAGCTGTTATATAAAAGATGGCGGCTATAAACCTCAAATCGGCGGCTGTAGAATGGTTCCAGCAGCTTGTAGAGCTGTTATATAAAAGATGGCTATAAACTCAAAATGAAGGATGTAGAATAGTTTCCGCATCTTGTATAGCTGTTATATAAAGAATGGCGGCTATAACACCAAAAATGGCGGCTGTACAATGGTTCCAGCAGTTATATAGAAAATGCCGGCTATAAACCTCAAATCGGCGGCTGTAGAATGGTTCCAGCAGCTTATATAGCTACTCTATTAAAGATGGCGGCTAAAGAACTCAAACTGGCGGCTGTAGAATGGTTCCAGCAACTTGTATTGCTGTTATATATAGAATGACGGCTATAAACCTCAAATCGGCGGCTATAGAATGGTTCCAGCAGCTTGTAGAGCTGTTATATAAAAGATGGCGGCTATAAGACTCAAAATGAAGGCCGTAGAATGGTTCCAGCAACTTGTATAGCTGTTATATAAAGAATGGCGGCTAAAACACTCAAAATAGCGGCTGTAGAATGGTTCCAGCAACTTGTATAGCTGTTATATAAAGAATGGCGGCTAAAACACTCAAAATGGCGGCTGTAGAATGGTTCCAGCAACTTGTAGAGCTACTATACCAATGAGAGCGGCTTTAAAACTAAAAATGGCGGCTGTAGAATGGTTCCAGGAGTTTGTATAGCTGTTATATAAAAGATGGCGGCTATAAGACTCAAAATGGCGGCTGTAGAATGGTTCCAGCAACTTGTATAGCTATTATATAAAGAATGGCGGCTAAAACACTCAAAATGGCTGCTGTAGAAAGGTTCCAGCAGCTTGTAGAGCTACTATACAAACGATAGCGGCTTTAAGACTCAAAATGGCGGCTGTAGAATGGTTCCAGCAGCTTGTATAGCTGTTATATAAAAGATGGCGGCTATAAACCTCAAATCGGCGGCTGTAGAATGGTTCCAGCAGCTTGTAGAGCTGTTATATAAAAGATGGCGGCTATAAGACTCAAAATGAAGGCCGTAGAATGGTTCCAACAATTTGTATAGATGTTATATCAAGAATGGCGGCTATAACACTCAAAATGGCGGCTGAAGAATGGATCCAGCAGCTTTTATAACTGTTATATAGAGGATGGCGGCTATAACACTCAAAATGGCGGCTGTAGAATGGTTCCAGCAGGTTGTAGAGCTACTATATTAAAGATGGCGGCTAAAGAACTTAAACTGGCGGCTGTAGAATGGTTCCAGCAGCTTGTGTAGCTACTATATTAAAGATGGCGTCTAATGAACTCAAGAACTCAAAGTGGTGGCTGTAGAATGGTTCCAGCAACTTGTATTGCTGTTATAAAAATAAATGGCGGCTATAACACTCAAAATGGCTGCTATAGAAAGGTTCCAGCAGCTTGTAGAGCTACTATACAAAGGATAGCGACTTTAAGACTCAAAATGGCGGCTGTAGAATGCTTCCAGCAGCTTGTATAGCTACTATATTAAAGATGGCGGCTAAAGAACTCAAACTGGCGGCTGTAGAATGGTTCCAGCAGCTTGTGTAGCTACTATATTAAAGATGGCGTCGAAAGAACTCAAGAACTCAAAGTGGTGGCTGTAGAATGGTTCCAGCAACTTGTATTGCTGTTATAAAAATAAATGGCGCCTATAACACTCAAAATGGCCGCTATAGAAAGGTTCCAGCAGCCTGTAGAGCTACTATACAAAGGATAGCGGCTTTAAGACTCAAAATGGCGGCTGTAGAATGCTTCCAGCAGCTTGTATAGCTGTTATATAAGAAATGGCGGATGTAAGACTCAAAATTGGCGGCTGTGGAATGGTTCCAGCAGCTTGTAGAGCTGTTATATGAAAGATGTCTATAAACTCAAAATGAAGGCCGTAGAATGATTCCAGCAACTTGTATAAATGTTATATAAAGAATGGCGGCTATAACACTCAAAATGGCGGCTGAAGAATGGATCCAGCAGCTTTTATAACTGTTATATAGAGGATGGCGGCTATAACACTCAAAATGGCGGCTGTAGAATGGTTCCAGCAGCTTGTAGAGCTACTATACCAATGAGAGCGGCTTTAAGACTCAAAATGGCGGCTGTAGCATGGTTCCAGCAGCTTGTATAGCTGTTATATAAAAGATGGCGGCTATAAACCTCAAAATGAAGGCTGTAGAATGGTTCCAGCAACTTGTATAGCTGTTATATAAAAGATGGCGGCTATAAACCTCAAACCGGCGGCTGTAGAATGGTTCCAGCAACTTGTATTGCTGTTATATAAAAGATGGCGGCTATAAACCTCAAACCGGCGGCTGTAGACTGGTTCCAGCAACTTGTATTGCTGTTATAAAAATAAATGGTGGCTATAAGACTCAAAATGGCTGTTGTAGAAAGGTTCCAGCAGCTTGTAGAGCTACTATACAAAGGATAGCGGCTTTGAGACTCAAAATGGCGGCTGTAGCATGGTTCCAGCAGCTTGCAAAGCTGTTATATAAAAGATGGCGGCTATAGGACTCAAAATGAAGGCTGTAGAATGGTTCCAGCAACTTGTATAGCTGTTAAATAAAGAATGGCGGCTATAACACTCAAAATGGCGGCTGTAGAATGGTTCCAGCAGCTTGTATAGCTGTTATATAAAAGATGGCGGCTATAAACCTAAAAATGAAGGCTGTAGAATGGTTCCAGCAACTTGTATAGCTGTTATATAAGGAATTGCGGCTATAACACTCAAAATGGCGGCTGTAGAATGGTTCCAGCAGCTTGTAGAGCTACTATACAAGAGATAGCGGCTTTAAGACTCAAAATGGCGGATGTAGCATAGTTCCAGCAGCTTGTAGAGCTGTTATATAAAAGATGGCGGCTATAAGACTCAAAATGAAGGCCGTAGAATGGTTCCAGCAACTTGTATAAATGTTATATAAAGAATGGCGGCTATAACACTCAAAATGGCGGCTGAAGAATGGATCCAGCAGCTTTTATAGCTGTTATATAGAGGATGGCGGCTATAACACTCAAAATGAAGGCTGTAGAATGGTTCCAGCAGCTTGTAAAGCTGTTATATAAAAGATGGCGGCTATAGGACTCAAAATGAAGGCTGTAGAATGGTTCCAGCAACTTGTATAGCTGTTATATAAAGAATGGCGGCTATAACACTCAAAATGGCGGCTGTAGAATGGTTCCAGCAGTTATATAGAAAATGCCGGCTATAAACCTCAAATCGGCGGCTGTAGAATGGTTCCAGCAGCTTGTTTAGCTACTATATTAAAGATGGCGGCTAAAGAACTCAAACTGGCGGCTGTAGAATGGTTTCAGCAGCTTGTGTAGCTACTATATTAAAGATGGCGTCTAAAGAACTCAAGAACTCAAAGTGGTGGCTGTAGAATGGTTCCAGCAACTTGTATTGCTGTTATAAAAATAAATGGCGGCTATAACACTCAAAATGGCTGCTGTAGAAAGGTTCCAGCAGCTTGTAGAGCTACTATACAAAGGATAGCGGCTTTAAGACTCAAAATGGCGGCTGTAGAATGCTTCCAGCAGCTTGTATAGCTGTTATATAAGAAATGGCGGATGTAAGACTCAAAATTGGCGGCTGTGGAATGGTTCCAGCAGCTTGGAGAGCTGTTATATGAAAGATGGCTATAAACTCAAAATGAAGGCCGTAGAATGATTCCAGCAACTTGTATAAATGTTATATAAAGAATGGCGGCTATAACACTCAAAATGGCGGCTGAAGAATGGATCCAGCAGCTTTTATAGCTGTTATATAGAGGATGGCGGCTATAACACTCAAAATGAAGGCTGTAGAATGGTTCCAGCAGCTTGCAAAGCTGTTATATAAAAGATGGCGGCTATAGGACTCAAAATGAAGGCTGTAGAATGGTTCCAGCAACTTGTATAGCTGTTATATAAAGAATGGCGGCTATAACACTCAAAATGGCGGCTGTAGAATGGTTCCAGCAGCTTGTAGAGCTACCATACAAACGATAGCGGCTTTAAGACTCAAAATGGCGGCTGTAGAAAGGTTCCAGCAGCTTGTATAGCTGTTATATAAAAGATGGCAGCTATAAACCTCAAACCGGCGGCTGTAGAATGGTTCCAGCAGTTATATAGAAAATGCCGGCTATAAACCTCAAATCGGCGGCTGTAGAATGGTTCCAGCAGCTTGTTTAGCTACTATATTAAAGATGGCGGCTAAAGAACTCAAACTGGCGGCTGTAGAATGGTTTCAGCAGCTTGTGTAGCTACTATATTAAAGATGGCGTCTAAAGAACTCAAGAACTCAAAGTGGTGGCTGTAGAATGGTTCCAGCAACTTGTATTGCTGTTATAAAAATAAATGGTGGCTATAAGACTCAAAATGGCTGCTGTAGAAAGGTTCCAGCAGCTTGTAGAGCTACTATACAAAGGATAGCGGCTTTAAGACTCAAAATGGCGGCTGTAGAATGGTTCCAGCAGCTTGTATAGCTGTTATATAAAAGATGGCGGCTATAAACCTAAAAATGAAGGCTGTAGAATGGTTCCAGCAACTTGTATAGCTGTTATATAAGGAATTGCGGCTATAACACTCAAAATGGCGGCTGTAGAATGGTTCCAGCAGCTTGTAGAGCTACTATACAAAGGATAGCGGCTTTAAGACTCAAAATGGCGGATGTAGCATAGTTCCAGCAGCTTGTAGAGCTGTTATATAAAAGATGGCGGCTATAAGACTCAAAATGAAGGCCGTAGAATGGTTCCAGCAACTTGTATAAATGTTATATAAAGAATGGCGGCTATAACACTCAAAATGGCGGCTGAAGAATGGATCCAGCAGCTTTTATAGCTGTTATATAGAGGATGGCGGCTATAACACTCAAAATGAAGGCTGTAGAATGGTTCCAGCAGCTTGTAAAGCTGTTATATAAAAGATGGCGGCTATAGGACTCAAAATGAAGGCTGTAGAATGGTTCCAGCAACTTGTATAGCTGTTATATAAAGAATGGCGGCTATAACACTCAAAATGGCTGCTGTAGAATGGTTCCAGCAGCTTGCAGAGCTGTTATATAAAAGATAGCGTCTATAAGACTCAAAATGAAGGCCGTAGAATGGTTCCAACAATTTGTATAGCTGTTATATAAAGAATGGCGGCTATAACACTCAAAATGGCGGCTGTAGAATGGTTCCAGCAGTTATATAGAAAATGCCGGCTATAAACCTCAAATCGGCGGCTGTAGAATGGTTCCAGCAGCTTGTTTAGCTACTATATTAAAGATGGCGGCTAAAGAACTCAAACTGGCGGCTGTAGAATGGTTTCAGCAGCTTGTGTAGCTACTATATTAAAGATGGCGTCTAAAGAACTCAAGAACTCAAAGTGGTGGCTGTAGAATGGTTCCAGCAACTTGTATTGCTGTTATAAAAATAAATGGCGGCTATAACACTCAAAATGGCTGCTGTAGAAAGGTTCCAGCAGCTTGTAGAGCTACTATACAAAGGATAGCGGCTTTAAGACTCAAAATGGCGGCTGTAGAATGCTTCCAGCAGCTTGTATAGCTGTTATATAGAAAATGGCGGATGTAAGACTCAAAATTGGCGGCTGTGGAATGGTTCAAGCAGCTTGTAGAGCTGTTATATGAAAGATGGCTATAAACTCAAAATGAAGGCCGTAGAATGATTCCAGCAACTTGTATAAATGTTATATAAAGAATGGCGGCTATAACACTCAAAATGGCGGCTGAAGAATGGATCCAGCAGCTTTTATAGCTGTTATATAGAGGATGGCGGCTATAACACTCAAAATGAAGGCTGTAGAATGGTTCCAGCAGCTTGCAAAGCTGTTATATAAAAGATGGCGGCTATAGGACTCAAAATGAAGGCTGTAGAATGGTTCCAGCAACTTGTATAGCTGTTATATAAAGAATGGCGGCTATAACACTCAAAATGGCGGCTGTAGAATGGTTCCAGCAGCTTGTAGAGCTACCATACAAACGATAGCGGCTTTAAGACTCAAAATGGCGGCTGTAGAAAGGTTCCAGCAGCTTGTATAGCTGTTATATAAAAGATGGCAGCTATAAACCTCAAACCGGCGGCTGTAGAATGGTTCCAGCACTTTGTATTGCTGTTTTAAAAATAAATGGTGTCTATAACACTCAAAATGGCTGCTGTAGAAAGGTTCCAGCAGCTTGTAGAGCTACTATACAAAGGATAGCGGCTTTAAGACTCAAAATGGCGGCTGTAGCATGGTTCCAGCTGCTTGTATAGCTGTTATATAAAAGACGGCGGCTATAAGACTCAAAATGAAGGTTGAAGGAAAAGAATGGTTCCAGTAGCTTGTATAGCTGTTATATAAAAGATGGCTATAAACTCAAAATGAAGGCTGTAGAATGGTTCCAGCAACTTGTATAGCTGTTATTTAAAGAATGGCGACTATAACACTCAAAATGGCGACTGTAAAATGGATCCAGCAGCTTGTATAGCTGTTTAAGAATAAACATCGTGTTCATCTGAACTGGCTTCACAAAATCAGATGCACTAAAGAAAATACAATACAACTGTACCTTTGTACCAAACAACTAACCTAGCATATGACTAGAAATACAATCTGCCACACGCGGTGTAAGGAAAACACTTGTAATTCTAAACTAACCCAAAAGATCACAACCACAGGATGTCAAGTGGCCGACGCCGTGCCCAAAATAATTATTTTTCAACCCCCAATACGAGGGTCTGAGTCTAAAAGAAGATCTTCTAAGAACAATTGTTACCTACTAGAGCCTAAGATAATTCCTATATAAACTCCGTACTTTTGTAAATAAAATCAGTTAATATTTTGAATTCAACGAATGAAGACTGGGTTATTTTCCTTCTCTCCGGGAATCCCTATTCATTTTGGTCCTTCGAACCGGATTCATTTTGGTCCTTCGAAAAAAGGAACTCTGCAGTTTTCCCCCACCAGTGGTAAGAGACTCAGAGTGTGAATCAGCTCCTTAAAATCTGAATTCTTATGCAAGTGTAAATGCTAAGATCAGCTATAGGTAGCAAAATAAATTAACTCTTGTTTTCCTCCACCAGTGGTAAGAGACAGAGTATAATATAAAAAGGCAAAATTTTGCTTAATAAATAAAAAGTGCGTGCGTCCGATTTTAAAGTCAGTTTGGCTAGTGGAGCAACTGTAGTAATTTCGGCGGCGGGAGTTTTTGTGTGTGGCGTATTCGAAGCCCTAATATCGAAAGTAAAAAAAAAGAATTTACTAGTGTACATACACACTATATACAATTGCAAGTCGGCAACTAAAAATAGCAGCAGAGCAACAAGACAGTTGCAAAGAAGAGGCGACTGGAGGCGAGGCAAATATAAAGAAACGGCAAATCCGACCCATTGGCAGACAAGCAGCAGCAGACTATCGGCAAAGCCTACTTGGCAAACCCTACTTGGCGGACAACAGTGGCGAACGGTGTCAACAACAGGATCATCAGATAAGATATATATTAAGATTCCAGCAGCTTGAATAGCTGCTATATAAAAGATGGCGGCTATGAAACTCAAAATGAAGGCTGTAGAATGGTTCCAGCAGCTTGTAGAGCTGTTATATAAAAGATGGCTATAAACTCAAAATGAAGGCTGTAGAATGGTTCCAGCAACTTGTATAGCTGTTATATAAGGAATGGCGGCTATAACACTTAAAATGGCGGCTGTAGAATGGATCCAGAAGCTTGTATAGCTGTTATATAAAAGATGGCGGCTACAAGACCCAAAATGGCGGCTGTAGAGTTGTTTCAGCAGCTTGTATAGCTGTTATATAAAAGATGGCGGCTATAAGACTCAAAATGAAGGCTGTAGAATGGTTCCAGCAACTTGTATAGCTGTTATATAAAGAATGGCGGCTATAACACTCAAAATGACGGCTGTAGAATGGTTCCAGCAGCTTGTAGAGCTTTCATACAAACGATAGCGGCTTTAAGACTCAAAATGGCGACTGTAGAATGGTTCCAGCAGCTTGTATAGCTGTTATATAAAAGATGGCGGCTATAAACCTCAAACCGGCGGCTGTAGAATGGTTCCAGCAACTTGTATTGCTGTTATAAAAATAAATGGTGGCTATAACTCTCAAAATGGCTGCTGTAGAAAGGTTCCAGTAGCTTGTAGAGCTACTATACAAAGGATAGCGGCTTTAAGACTCAAAATGGCGGCTGTAGCATGGTTCCAGCAGCTTGTATAGCTGTTATATAAAAGATGGCGGCTATAAACCTCAAAATGAAGGCTGTAGAATGGTTCCTGCAACTTGTATAGCTGTTATATAAAGAATGGCGGCTATAACACTCAAAATGGCGACTGTAGAATGGTTCCAGCAGCTTGTAGAGCTACTATACAAAGGAGAGCGGCTTTAAGACTCAAAATGGCGGCTGTAGAATGGTTCCAGCATCTTGTATATGTAGGTGTTATATAAAAGATGGCGGCTATAAACCTCAAATCGGCGGCTATAGAATGGTTCCATCAGCTTGTAGAGCTGTTATCTAAAAGATGGCGGCTATAAGACTTAAAATAAAGGCTGTAGAATAGTTCCAGCAATGTGTATAGCTGTTATATAAAGAATGGCGGCTATAACACTCAAAATGGCGGCTGTAGAATGGTTCCAGCAGCTTGTAGAGCTACTATACAAACGATAGCGGCTTTAAGACTCAAAATGGTGGCTGTAGCATGGTTCCAGCAGCTTGTATAGCTGTTATATAAAAGATGGCGGCTATAAGACTTAAAATGAAGGCTGTAGAATAGTTTCAGCAATGTGTATAGCTCTTATGTAAAGAATGGCGGCTATAACACTCAAAATGGCGGCGGTAGAATGGTTTCAGCAGCTTGTAGAGCTACTATACAAAGGATAGCGGCTTTAAGACACAAAATGGCGGCTGTAGAATGGTTCCAGCATCTTGTAAAGCTGTTATATAAAAGATGGCGGCTTTAAACCTCAAATCGGCGGCTATAGAATGGTTCCATCAGCTTGTAGAGCTGTTATCTAAAAGATGGCGGCTATAAGACTTAAAATAAAGGCTGTAGAATAGTTCCAGCAATGTGTATAGCTGTTATATAAAGAATGACGGCTATAACACTCAAAATGGCGGCTGTAGAATGGTTCCAGCAGCTTGTAGAGCTACTATACAAACGATAGCGGCTTTGAGACTCAAAATGGCGGCTGTAGAATGGTTCCAGCAGTTATATAAAAAATGCCGGCTGTAAACCTCAAATCGGCGGCTGTAGAATGGTTCCAGCAGCTTGTATAGCTACTATTATAAAGATGGCGGCTAACGAACTCAAACTGGCGGCTGTAGAATGGTTCCATCAGATTGTAGAGCTGTTATCTAAAAGATGGCGGCTATAAGACTTAAAATAAAGGCTGCAGAATAGTTCCAGCAATGTGTATAACTGTTATATAAAGAATGGCGGCTATAACACTCAAAATGGCGGCTGTAGAATGGTTCCAGCAACTTGTATAGCTGTTATAAAAAAAATGGCGGCTATAACACTCAAAATGGCTGCTGTAGAAAGGTTCCAGCAGCTTGTAGAGCTACTATACAAACGATAGCGACTTTAAGACTCAAAATGGCGGCTGTAGAATGGTTCCAGCTGTTATATAAAGAATGGCGGCTATAACACTCAAATTGGCGGCTGTAGAATGGTTCCAGCAGTTATATAAAAAATGCCGGCTATAAACCTCAAATCGGCGACTGTAGAATGGTTCCAGCAGCTTGTATAGCTACTATATTAAAGATGGCGGCTAAAGAACTCAAACTGGCGGCTGTAGAATGGTTCCAGCAGCTTGTGTAGCTACTATATTAAAGATGGCGTCTAAAGAACTCAAGAACTCAAAGTGGTGGCTGTAGAATGGTTCCAGCAACTTGTATTGCTGTTATAAAAATAAATGGCGACTATAACACTCAAAATGGCTACTGTAGAAAGGTTCCAGCAGCTTGTAGAGCTACTATACAAAGGATAGCGGCTTTAAGACTCAAAATGGCGGCTGTAGAATGGTTCCAGCAGCTTGTAGAGCTGTTATATAAAAGATGGCTATAAACTCAAAATGAAGGATGTAGAATGGTTCCAGAATCTTGTATAGCTGTTATATAAAGAATGGCGGATATAACACTTAAAATGGCGGCTGTAGAATGGTTCCAGCAGTTATATAGAAAATGCTGGCTATAAACCTCAAATCGGCGGCTGTAGAATGGTTCCAGCAACTTGTATAGCTACTATATTAAAGATGGCGGCTAAAGAACTCAAACTGGCGGCTGTGGAATGGTTCCAGCAGCTTCTGTAGCTACTATATTAAAGATGGCGTCTAAAGAACTCAAACTGGCGGCTGTAGAATGGTTCCAGCAACTTGTATTGCTGGTATATAAAAAATGGCGGCTATAAACCTCAAATCGGCGGCTATAGAATGGTTCCAGCAGCTTGTATAGCTGTTATATAAAAGATGGCGGCTATAAAACTCAAATCGGCGGCTGTAGAATGGTTCCAGCAGCTTGTAGAGCTGTTATATAAAAGATGGCTATAAACTCAAAATGAAGGATGTAGAATGGTTCCAGAATCTTGTATAGCTGTTATATAAAGAATGGCGGATATAACACTTAAAATGGCGGCTGTAGAATGGTTCCAGCAGTTATATAGAAAATGCTGGCTATAAACCTCAAATCGGCGGCTGTAGAATGGTTCCAGCAACTTGTATAGCTACTATATTAAAGATGGCGGCTAAAGAACTCAAACTGGCGGCTGTGGAATGGTTCCAGCAGCTTCTGTAGCTACTATATTAAAGATGGCGTCTAAAGAACTCAAACTGGCGGCTGTAGAATGGTTCCAGCAACTTGTATTGCTGGTATATAAAAAATGGCGGCTATAAACCTCAAATCGGCGGCTATAGAATGGTTCCAGCAGCTTGTATAGCTGTTATATAAAAGATGGCGGCTATAAAACTCAAATCGGCGGCTGTAGAATGGTTCCAGCAGCTTGTAGAGCTGTTATATAAAAGATGGCTATAAACTCAAAATGAAGGATGTAGAATGGTTCCAGAATCTTGTATAGCTGTTATATAAAGAATGGCGGCTATAACACCTAAAATGGCGGCTGTAGAATGGTTCCAGCAGTTATATAGAAAATGCCGGCTATAAACCTCAAATCGGCGGCTGTAGAATGGTTCCAGCAGCTTGTATAGCTGTTATATAAAGAATGGCGGCTATAACACTCAAAATGGCGGCTGTAGAATGGTTCCAGCATCTTGTATAGCTGTTATATAAAAGATGGCGGCTATAAACCACAAATCGGCGGCTAGAGATTGGTTCCACCAGCTTGTAGAGCTGTTATATAAAAGATGGCGGCTATAAGAATCAAAATGAAGTCCGTATAATGGTTCCAACAAGTTGTATAGCTATTATATAAAGAATGGCGGCTATAACACTCAAAATGGCGGCTGTAGAATGGATCCAGCAGCTTGTAGAGCTGTTATATAAATGATGGCGGCTATAACACTCAAAATGGCGGCTGTAGAATGGTTCCAGCAGCTTGTAGAGCTACTATACAAAGGAAAGCGGCTTTAAGACTCAAAATGGCGGCTGTAGAATGGTTCCAGCATCTTGTATAGCTGTTATATAAAAGATGGCGGCTATAACACTCAAAATGGCGGCTGAAGAATGGATCCAGCAGCTTTTATAGCTGTTATATAAATGATGGCGGCTATAACACTCAAAATGAAGGCTGTAGAATAGTTCCAGCAGCTTGTATAGCTGTTATATAAAGAATGGCAGCTATAACACTCAAAATGGCGGCTGTAGAATGGTTCCAGCAGCTTGTAGAGCTACTATACAAAGGAGAGCGGCTTTAAGACTCAAAATGGCGGCTGTAGAATGGTTCCAGCATCTTGTATAGCTGTTATATAAAAGATGGCGGCTATAACACTCAAAATGAAGGCTGTAGAATGGTTCCAGCAGCTTGTAGAGCTGTTATATAAAAGATGGCTATAAACTCAAAATGAAGGATGTAGAATGGTTCCAGAATCTTGTATAGCTGTTATATAAAGAATGGCGGATATAACACTTAAAATGGCGGCTGTAGAATGGTTCCAGCAGTTATATAGAAAATGCCGGCTATAAACCTCAAATCGGCGGCTGTAGAATGGTTCCAGCAGCTTGTATAGCTACTATATTAAAGATGGCGGCTAAAGAACTCAAACTGGCGGCTGTGGAATGGTTCCAGCAGCTTGTGTAGCTACTATATTAAAGATGGCGTCTAAAGAACTCAAACTGGCGGCTGTAGAATGGTTCCAGCAACTTGTATTGCTGTAATATATAGAATGACGGCTATAAACCTCAAATCGGCGGCTATAGAATGGTTCCAGCAGCTTGCAGAGCTGTTATATAAAAGATGGCGGCTATAAGACTCAAAATGAAGGCCGTAGAATGGTTCCAACAAGTTGTATAGCTATTATATAAAGAATGGCGGCTATAACACTCAAAATGGCGGCTGTAGAATGCTTCCAGCAGCTTGTATAGCTGTTACATAAGAAATGGCGGTTGTAAGACTCAAAATTGGCGGCTGTGGAATGGTTCCAGCAGCTTGTAGAGCTGTTATATAAAAGATGGCGGCTATAAACCTCAAATCGGCGGCTGTAGAATGGTTCCAGCAGCTTGTAGAGGTGTTATATAAAAGATGGCTATAAACTCAAAATGAAGGATGTAGAATGGTTCCAGAATCGTGTATAGCTATTATATAAAGAATGGCGGATATAACACTTAAAATGGCGGCTGTAGAATGGTTCCAGCAGTTATATAGAAAATGCCGGCTATAAACCTCAAATCGGCGGCTGTAGAATGGTTCCAGCAGCTTGTATAGCTACTATATTAAAGATGGCGGCTAAAGAACTCAAACTGGCGGCTGTGGAATGGTTCCAGCAGCTTGTGTAGCTACTATATTAAAGATGGCGTCTAAAGAACTCAAACTGGCGGCTGTAGAATGGTTCCAGCAGCTTGTATAGCTGTTATATAAAAGATGGCGGCTATAAACCTCAAGTCGGCGGCTGTAGAATGGTTCCAGCAGCTTGTAGAGCTGTTATATAAAAGATGGCTATAAACTCAAAATGAAGGATGTAGAATGGTTCCAGAATTTTGTATAGCTGTTATATAAAGAATGGCGGATATAACACTTAAAATGGCGGCTGTAGAATGGTTCGAGCAGTTATATAGAAAATGCCGGCTATAAACCTCAAATCGGCGGCTGTAGAATGGTTCCAGCAGCTTGTATAGCTACTATATTAAAGATGGCGGCTAAAGAACTCAAACTGGCGGCTGTGGAATGGTTCCAGCAGCTTGTGTAGCTACTATATTAAAGATGGCGTCTAAAGAACTCAAACTGGCGGCTGTAGAATGGTTCCAGCAACTTGTATTGCTGTTATATATAGAATGACGGCTATAAACCTCAAATCGGCGGCTATAGAATGGTTCCAGCAGCTTGCAGAGCTGTTATATAAAAGATGGCGGCTATAAGACTCAAAATGAAGGCCGTAGAATGGTTCCAACAAGTTGTATAGCTATTATATAAAGAATGGCGGCTATAACACTCAAAATGGCGGCTGTAGAATGCTTCCAGCAGCTTGTATAGCTGTTACATAAGAAATGGCGGTTGTAAGACTCAAAATTGGCGGCTGTGGAATGGTTCCAGCAGATTGTAGAGCTACTATACAATGAAGAGCGGCTTTAAGACTCAAAATGGCGGCTGTAGAATGGTTCCAGCATCTTGTATAGCTGTTATATAAAAGATGGCGACTATAACACTCAAAATGAAGGCTGTAGAATGGTTCCAGCAGCTTGTATAGCTGTTATATAAAGAATGGCAGCTATAACACTCAAAATGGCGGCTGTAGAATGGTTCCAGCAGCTTGTAGAGCTACTATACAAAGGAAAGCGGCTTTAAGACTCAAAATGGCTGCTGTAGAATGGTTCCAGCAGCTTGTATAGCTGTTATATAAAAGATGGCGGCTATAAACCACAAATCGGCGGCTATAGATTGGTTCCACCAGCTCGTAGAGCTGTTATATAAAAGATGGCGGCTATAGGAATCAAAATGAAGTCCGTATAATGGTTCCAGCAACTTGTATAGCTGTTATATAAAGAATGGCGGCTATAACACTCAAAATGGCGGCTGAAGAATGGATCCAGCAGCTTTTATAGCTGTTATATAAATGATGGCGGCTATAACACTCAAAATGAAGGCTGTAGAATGGTTCCAGCAGCTTGTATAGCTGTTATATAAAGAATGGCAGCTATAACACTCAAAATGGCGGCTGTAGAATGGTTCCAGCAGCTTGTAGAGCTACTATACAAAGGAGAGCGGCTTTAAGACTCAAAATGGCGGCTGTAGAATGGTTCCAGCATCTTGTATAGCTGTTATATAAAAGATGGCGGCTATAACACTCAAAATAAAGGCTGTAGAATGGTTCCAGCAGCTTGTAGAGCTACTATACAAACGAAAGCGGCTTTAAGACTCAAAATGGCTGCTGTAGAATGGTTCCAGAATCTTGTATAGCTGTTATATAAAGAATGGCGGCTATAACACCTAAAATGGCGGCTGTAGAATGGTTCCAGCAGTTATATAAAAAATGCCGGCTATAAACCTCAAATCGGCGGCTGTAGAATGGTTCCAGCAGCTTGTATAGCTGTTATATAAAGAATGGCGTCTATAACACTCCAAATGGCGGCTGTAGAATGGTTCCAGCAGCTTGTAGAGCTGTTATATAAAAGATGGCGGCTATAAGAATCAAAATGAAGTCCGTATAACGGTTCCAGCAACTTGTATAGCTGTTATATAAAAAATGGCGTCTATAACACTCAAAATGGCGGCTGTAGAATGGTTCCAGCAGCTTGTAGAGCTACTATACAAAGGAGAGCGGCTTTAAGACTCAAAATGGCGGCTGTAGAATGGTTCCAGCATCTTGTATAGCTGTTATATAAAAGATGGCGTCTATAAACCACAAATCGGCGGCTATAGATTGGTTCCACCAGCTTGTAGAGCTGTTATATAAAAGATGGCGGCTACAAGAATCAAAATGGCGGCTGTAGAATGGTTCCAGCAGCTTGTAGAGCTGTTATATAAAAGATGGCGGCTATAAGAATCAAAATGAAGTCCGTATAATGGTTCCAACAAGTTGTATAGCTATTATATAAAGAATGGCGGCTATAACACTCAAAATGGCGGCTGTAGAATGGATCCAGCAGCTTTTATAGCTGTTATATAAATGATGGCGGCTATAACACTCAAAATGGCGGCTGTAGAATGGTTCCAGCAGCTTGTAGAGCTACTATACAAAGGAAAGCGGCTTTAAGACTTAAAATGGCGGCTGTAGAATGGTTCCAGCATCTTGTATAGCTGTTATATAAAAGATGGCGGCTATAACACTCAAAATGGCGGCTGAAGAATGGATCCAGCAGCTTTTATAGCTGTTATATAAATGATGGCGGCTATAACACTCAAAATGAAGGCTGTAGAATGGTTCCAGCAGCTTGTATAGCTGTTATATAAAGAATGGCAGCTATAACACTCAAAATGGCGGCTGTAGAATGGTTCCAGCAGCTTGTAGAGCTACTATACAAAGGAGAGCAGCTTTAAGTCTCAAAATGGCGGCTGTAGAATGGTTCCAGCATCTTGTATAGCTGTTATATAAAAGATGGCGGCTATAACACTCAAAATGAAGGCTGTAGAATGGTTCCAGCAGCTTGTAGAGCTGTTATATAAAAGATGGCTATAAACTCAAAATGAAGGCTGTAGAATGGTTCCAGCAGCTTGTATAGCTGTTATATAAAGAATGGCAGCTATAACACTCAAAATGGCGGCTGTAGAATGGTTCCAGCAGCTTGTAGAGCTACTATACAAAGGAGAGCGGCTTTAAGACTCAAAATGGCGGCTGTAGAATGGTTCCAGCATCTTGTATAGCTGTTATATAAAAGATGGCGGCTATAGCACTCAAAATGAAGGCTGTAGAATGGTTCCAGCAGCTTGTAGAGCTACTATACAAACGAAAGCGGCTTTAAGACTCAAAATGGCTGCTGTAGAATGGTTCCAGAATCTTGTATAGCTGTTATATAAAGAATGGCGGCTATAACACCTAAAATGGCGGCTGTAGAATGGTTCCAGCAGTTATATAAAAAATGCCGGCTATAAACCTCAAATCGGCGGCTGTAGAATGGTTCCAGCAGCTTGTATAGCTGTTATATAAAGAATGGCGTCTATAACACTCCAAATGGCGGCTGTAGAATGGTTCCAGCAGCTTGTAGAGCTGTTATATAAAAGATGGCGGTTATAAGAATCAAAATGAAGTCCGTATAACGGTTCCAGCAACTTGTATAGCTGTTATATAAAAAATGGCGGCTATAACACTCAAAATGGCGGCTGTAGAATGGTTCCAGCAGCTTGTAGAGCTACTATACAAAAGAGAGCGGCTTTAAGACTCAAAATGGCGGCTGTAGAATGGTTCCAGCATCTTGTATAGCTGTTATATAAAAGATGGCGTCTATAAACCACAAATCGGCGGCTATAGATTGGTTCCACCAGCTTGTAGAGCTGTTATATAAAAGATAGCGGCTACAAGAATCAAAATGGCGGCTGTAGAATGGTTCCAGCAGCTTGTAGAGCTGTTATATAAAAGATGGCGGCTATAAGAATCAAAATGAAGTCCGTATAATGGTTCCAACAAGTTGTATAGCTATTATATAAAGAATGGCGGCTATAACACTCAAAATGGCGGCTGTAGAATGGATCCAGCAGCTTTTATAGCTGTTATATAAATGATGGCGGCTATAACACTCAAAATGGCGGCTGTAGAATGGTTCCAGCAGCTTGTAGAGCTACTATACAAAGGAAAGCGGCTTTAAGACTTAAAATGGCGGCTGTAGAATGGTTCCAGCATCTTGTATAGCTGTTATATAAAAGATGGCGGCTATAACACTCAAAATGGCGGCTGAAGAATGGATCCAGCAGCTTTTATAGCTGTTATATAAATGATGGCGGCTATAACACTCAAAATGAAGGCTGTAGAATGGTTCCAGCAGCTTGTATAGCTGTTATATAAAGAATGGCAGCTATAACACTCAAAATGGCGGCTGTAGAATGGTTCCAGCAGCTTGTAGAGCTACTATACAAAGGAGAGCAGCTTTAAGACTCAAAATGGCGGCTGTAGAATGGTTCCAGCATCTTGTATAGCTGTTATATAAAAGATGGCGGCTATAACACTCAAAATGAAGGCTGTAGAATGGTTCCAGCAACTTGTAGAGCTGTTATATAAAAAATGGCTATAAACTCAAAATGAAGGATGTAGAATGGTTCCAGTATCTTGTATAGCTGTTATATAAAGAATGGCGGATATAACACTTAAAATGGCGGCTGTAGAATGGTTTCAGCAGTTATATAGAAAATGCCGGCTATAAACCTCAAATCGGCGGCTGTAGAATGGTTCCAGCAGCTTGTATAGCTACTATATTAAAGATGGCGGCTAAAGAACTCAAACTGGCGGCTGTGGAATGGTTCCAGCAGCTTGTGTAGCTACTATATTAAAGATGGCGTCTAAAGAACTCAAACTGGCGGCTGTAGAATGGTTCCAGCAACTTGTATTGCTGTTATATATAGAATGACGGCTATAAACCTCAAATCGGCGGCTATAGAATGGTTCCAGCAGCTTGCAGAGCTGTTATATAAAAGATGGCGGCTATAACACTCAAAATGAAGGCCGTAGAATGGTTCCAACAAGTTGTATAGCTATTATATAAAGAATGGCGGCTATAACACTCAAAATGGCGGCTGTAGAATGCTTCCAGCAGCTTGTATAGCTGTTACATAAATAATGGCGGTTGTAAGACTCAAAATTGGCGGCTGTGGAATGGTTCCAGCAGCTTGTAGAGCTGTTATATAAAAGATGGCGGCTATAAACCTCAAATCGGCGGCTGTAGAATGGTTCCAGCAGCTTGTAGAGCTGTTATATAAAAGATGGCTATAAACTCAAAATGAAGGATGTAGAATGGTTCCAGAATCTTGTATAGCTGTTATATAAAGAATGGCGGATATAACACTTAAAATGGCGGCTGTAGAATGGTTCCAGCAGTTATATTGGAAATGCCGGCTATAAACCTCAAATCGGCGGCTGTAGAATGGTTCCAGCAGCTTGTATAGCTACTATATTAAAGATGGCGGCTAAAGAACTCAAACTGGCGGCTGTGGAATGGTTCCAGCAGCTTGTGTAGCTACTATATTAAAGATGGCGTCTAAAGAACTCAAACTGGCGGCTGTAGAATGGTTCCAGCAGCTTGTATAGCTGTTATATAAAAGATGGCGGCTAAAAACCTCAAATCGGCGGCTGTAGAATGGTTCCAGCAGCTTGTAGAGCTGTTATATAAAAGATGGCTATAAACTCAAAATGAAGGATGTAGAATGGTTCCAGAATCTTGTATAGCTGTTATATAAAGAATGGCGGATATAACACTTAAAATGGCGGCTGTAGAATGGTTCCAGCAGTTATATAGAAAATGCCGGCTATAAACCTCAAATCGGCGGCTGTAGAATGGTTCCAGCAGCTTGTATAGCTACTATATTAAAGATGGCGGCTAAAGAACTCAAACTGGCGGCTGTGGAATGGTTCCAGCAGCTTGTGTAGCTACTATATTAAAGATGGCGTCTAAAGAACTCAAACTGGCGGCTGTGGAATGGTTCCAGCAGCTTGTGTAGCTACTATATTAAAGATGGCGTCTAAAGAACTCAAACTGGCGGCTGTAGAATGGTTCCAGCAACTTGTAATGCTGTTATATATAGAATGACGGCTATAAACCTCAAATCGGCGGCTATAGAATGGTTCCAGCAGCTTGCAGAGCTGTTATATAAAAGATGGCGGCTATAAGACTCAAAATGAAGGCCGTAGAATGGTTCCAACAAGTTGTATAGCTATTATATAAAGAATGGCGGCTATAACACTCAAAATGGCGGCTGTAGAATGCTTCCAGCAGCTTGTATAGCTGTTACATAGGAAATGGCGGTTGTAAGACTCAAAATTGGCGGCTGTGGAATGGTTCCAGTAGCTTGTAGAGCTACTATACAAAGAAGAGCGGCTTTAAGACTCAAAATGGCGGTTGTAGAATGGTTCCAGCATCTTGTATAGCTGTTATATAAAAGATGACGACTATAACACTTAAAATGAAGGCTGTAGAATGGTTCCAGCAGCTTGTATAGCTGTTATATAAAAAATGGCAGCTATAACACTCAAAATGGCGGCTGTACAATGGTTCCAACAGCTTGTAGAGCTGTTATATAAAAGATGGCGGCTATAAGAATCAAAATGAAGTCCGTAGAATGGTTCCAGCAACTTGTATAGCTGTTATATAAAGAATGGCGGGTATAACACTCAAAATGGCGGCTGAAGAATGGATCCAGCAGCTTTTATAGCTGTTATATAAATGATGGCGGCTATAACACTCAAAATGAAGGCTGTAGAATGGTTCCAGCAGCTTGTATAGCTGTTATATAAAGAATGGCAGCTATAACACTCAAAATGGCGGCTGTAGAATAGTTCCAGCAGCTTGTAGAGCTACTATACAAAGGAGAGCGGCTTTAAGACTCAAAATGGCGGCTGTAGAATGGTTCCAGCATCTTGTATAGCTGTTATATAAAAGATGGCGGCTATAAACCACAAATTGGCGGCTATAGATTGGTTCCACCAGCTTGTAGAGCTGTTATATAAAAGATGGCGGCTATAAGAATCAAAATGAAGTCCGTATAATAGTTCCAGCAACTTGTACAGCTGTTATATACAGAATAGCGGCTATAACACTCAAAATGGCGGCTGAAGAATGTTTCCAGCAGCTTGTATAGCTGTTATATAAAGAATGGCAGCTATAACACTCAAAATGGCGGCTGTAGAATGGTTCCAGCATCTTGTATAGCTGTTATATAAAAGATGGCGGCTATAAACCTCAAATCGTCGGCTATAGATTGGTTCCACCAGCTTGTAGAGCTGTTATATAATAGATGGCGGCTATAAGACTCAAAATGAAGGCCGTAGAATGGTTCCAACAATTTGTATAGCTGTTATATAAAGAATGGCGGCTGTAACACTCAAAATGGCGGCTGTAGAATGCTTCCAGCAGCTTGTATAGCTGTTATATAAGAAATGGCGGTTGTAAGACTCAAAATTGGCGGCTGTGGAATGGTTCCAGCAGCTTGTAGAGCTGTTATATGAAAGATGGCTATAAACTCAAAATGAAGGCTGTAGAATGATTCCAGCAACTTGTATAAATGTTATATAAAGAATAGCGGCTATAACACTCAAAATGGCGGCTGAAGAATGGATCCAGCAGCTTTTAGAGCTGTAATATAGAGGATGGCGGCTATAACACTCGAAATGAAGGCTGTAGAATGGTTCCAGCAGCTTGTATAGCTGTTATATAAAAGATGGCGGCTATAGGACTCAAAATGAAGGCTGTAGAATGGTTCCAGCAACTTGTATAGCTGTTATATAAAGAATGGCGGCTATAACACTCAAAATGGCGGCTGTAGAATGGTTCCAGCAGCTTGTAGAGCTACTATACAAAGGAGAGCGGCTTTAAGACACAAAATGGCGGCTGTAGAAGGGTTCCAGCATCTTGTATAGGTGTTTTATAAAAGATGGCGGCTATAAGATCCTCAAATCGGCGGCTATAGAATGGTTCCATCAGCTTGTAGAGCTGTTATATAAAAGATGGCGGCTATAAGAATCAAAATGAAGTCCGTATAATGGTTCCAGCAACTTGTATAGCTGTTATATAAAGAATGGCGGGTATAACACTCAAAATGGCGGCTGAAGAATGGATCCAGCAGCTTTTATAGCTGTTATATAAATGATGGCGGCTATAACACTCAAAATGAAGGCTGTAGAATGGTTCCAGCAGCTTGTATAGCTGTTATATAAAGAATGGCAGCTATAACACTCAAAATGGCGGCTGTAGAATAGTTCCAGCAGCTTGTAGAGCTACTATACAAAGGAGAGCGGCTTTAAGACTCAAAATGGCGGCTGTAGAATGGTTCCAGCATCTTGTATAGCTGTTATATAAAAGATGGCGGCTATAAACCACAAATTGGCGGCTATAGATTGGTTCCACCAGCTTGTAGAGCTGTTATATAAATGATGGCGGCTATAACACTCAAAATGAAGGCTGTAGAATGGTTCCAGCAGCTTGTATAGCTGTTATATAAAGAATGGCAGCTATAACACTCAAAATGGCGGCTGTAGAATAGTTCCAGCAGCTTGTAGAGCTACTATACAAAGGAGAGCGGCTTTAAGACTCAAAATGGCGGCTGTAGAATGGTTCCAGCAGCTTGTATAGCTGTTATATAAAGAATGGCAGCTATAACACTCAAAATGGCGGCTGTAGAATGCTTCCAGCAGCTTGTATAGCTGTTATATAAGAAATGGCGGTTGTAAGACTCAAAATTGGCGGCTGAAGAATGTTTCCAGCAGCTTGTATAGCTGTTTTATAAAGAATGGCAGCTATAACACTCAAAATGGCGGCTGTAGAATGGTTCCAGCATCTTGTATAGCTGTTATATAAAAGATGGCGGCTATAAACCTCAAATCGTCGGCTATAGATTGGTTCCACCAGCTTGTAGAGCTGTTATATAATAGATGGCGGCTATAAGACTCAAAATGAAGGCCGTAGAATGGTTCCAACAATTTGTATAGCTGTTATATAAAAAATGGCGGCTGTAACACTCAAAATGGCGGCTGTAGAATGCTTCCAGCAGCTTGTATAGCTGTTATATAAGAAATGGCGGTTGTAAGACTCAAAATTGGCGGCTGTGGAATGGTTCCAGCAGCTTGTAGAGCTGTTATATGAAAGATGGCTATAAACTCAAAATGAAGGCTGTAGAATGATTCCAGCAACTTGTATAAATGTTATATAAAGAATAGCGGCTATAACACTCAAAATGGCGGCTGAAGAATGGATCCAGCAGCTTTTAGAGCTGTAATATAGAGGATGGCGGCTATAACACTCAAAATGAAGGCTGTAGAATGGTTCCAGCAGCTTGTATAGCTGTTATATAAAAGATGGCGGCTATAGGACTCAAAATGAAGGCTGTAGAATGGTTCCAGCAACTTGTATAGCTGTTATATAAAGAATGGCGGCTATAACACTCAAAATGGCGGCTGTAGAATGGTTCCAGCAGCTTGTAGAGCTACTATACAAAGGAGAGCGGCTTTAAGATACAAAATGGCGGCTGTAGAAGGGTTCCAGCATCTTGTATAGGTGTTTTATAAAAGATGGCGGCTATAAGATCCTCAAATCGGCGGCAATAGAATGGTTCCATCAGCTTGTAGAGCTGTTTTCTAAAAGATGGCGTCTATAAGACTTAAAATGAAGGCTGTAGAATAGTTCCAGCAATGTGTGTAGCTGTTATATAAAGAATGGGGGCTATAACACTCAGAATGGCGGCTGTACAATGGTTCCAGCAACTTGTATAGCTGTTATAAAAAAAAATGGCGGCTATAACACTCAAAATGGCTGCTGTAGAAAGGTTCCAGCAGCTTGTAAAGCTACTATACAAACGATAGCGGCTTTAAGACTCAAAATGGCGGCTGTAGAATGGTTCCAGCAGCTTGTAGAGCTGTTATATAAAAGATGGCGGCTATAAGACTCAAAATGAAGGCCGTAGAATGGTTCCAACAATTTGTATAGCTGTTATATAAAGAATGGCGGCTATAGGACTCAAAATGGCGGCTGTAGAATGGTTCCAGCAGTTATATAAAAAATGCCGGCTATAAACCTCAAATCGGCGGCTGTAGAATGGTTCCAGCAGCTTGTATAGCTACTATATTAAAGATGGCGGCTAAAGAACTCAAACTGGCGGCTGTAGAATGCTTGTGTAGCTACTATATTGAAGATGGTGTCTAAAGAACTCAAGAACTCAAAGTGGTGGCTGTAGAATGGTTCCAGCAACTTGTATTGCTGTTATAAAAATAAATGGTGGCTATAACACTCAAAATAGCTGCTGTAGAAAGGTTCCAGCAGCTTGTAGAGCTACTATACAAAGGATAGCGGCTTTAAGACTCAAAATGGCGGCTGTAGCATGGTTCCAGCAGCTTGTATAGCTGTTATATAAAAGATGGCGGCTATAAACCTCAAAATGAAGGCTGTAGAATGGATCCAGCAACTTGTATAGCTGTTACATAAGAAATGGCGGTTGTAAGACTCAAAATTGGCGGCTGTGGAATGGTTCCAGCAGCTTGTAGAGCTACTATACAAAGAAGAGCGGCTTTAAGACTCAAAATGGCGGCTGTAGAATGGTTCCAGCATCTTGTATAGCTGTTATATAAAAGATGGCGACTATAACACTTAAAATGAAGGCTGTAGAATGGTTCCAGCAGCTTGTATAGCTGTTATATAAAAAATGGCAGCTATAACACTCAAAATGGCGACTGTAGAATGGTTCCAGCAGCTTGCAGAGCTGTTATATAAAAGATGGCGGCTATAAGACTCAAAATGAAGGCCGTAGAATGGTTCCAACAAGTTGTATAGCTATTATATAAAGAATGGCGGCTATAACACTCAAAATGGCGGCTGTAGAATGCTTCCAGCAGCTTGTATAGCTGTTACATAAGAAATGGCGGTTGTAAGACTCAAAATTGGCGGCTGTGGAATGGTTCCAGCAGCTTGTAGAGCTACTATACAAAGAAGAGCGGCTTAAAGACTCAAAATGGCGGCTGTAGAATGGTTCCAGCATCTTGTATAGCTGTTATATAAAAGATGGCGACTATAACACTTAAAATGAAGGCTGTAGAATGGTTCCAGCAGCTTGTATAGCTGTTATATAAAAAATGGCAGCTATAACACTCAAAATGGCGGCTGTAGAATGGTTCCAACAGCTTGTAGAGCTGTTATATAAAAGATGGCGGCTATAAGAATCAAAATGAAGTCCGTATAATGGTTCCAGCAACTTGTATAGCTGTTATATAAAGAATGGCGGGTATAACACTTAAAATGGCGGCTGAAGAATGGATCCAGCAGCTTTTATAGCTGTTATATAAATGATGGCGGCTATAACACTCAAAATGAAGGCTGTAGAATGGTTCCAGCAGCTTGTATAGCTGTTATATAAAGAATGGCGGCTATAACACTCAAAATGGCGGCTGTAGAATAGTTCCAGCAGCTTGTAGAGCTACTATACAAAGGAGAGCGGCTTTAAGACTCAAAATGGCGGCTGTAGAATGGTTCCAGCATCTTGTATAGCTGTTATATAAAAGATGGCGGCTATAAACCACAAATTGGCGGCTATAGATTGGTTCCACCAGCTTGTAGAGCTGTTATATAAAAGATGGCGGCTATAAGAATCAAAATGAAGTCCGTATAATGGTTCCAGCAACTTGTATAGCTGTTATATACAGAATAGCGGCTATAACACTCAAAATGGCGACTGAAGAATGTTTCCAGCAGCTTGTATAGCTGTTATATAAAGAATGGCAGCTATAACACTCAAAATGGCGGCTGTAGAATGGTTCCAGCATCTTGTATAGCTGTTATATAAAAGATGGCGGCTATAAACCTCAAATCGGCGGCTATAGATTGGTTCCACCAGCTTGTAGAGCTGTTATATAATAGATGGCGGCTATAAGACTCAAAATGAAGGCCGTAGAATGGTTCCAACAATTTGTATAGCTGTTATATAAAGAATGGCGGCTGTAACACTCAAAATGGCGGCTGTAGAATGCTTCCAGCAGCTTGTATAGCTGTTATATAAGAAATGGCGGTTGTAAGACTCAAAATTGGCGGCTGTGGAATGGTTCCAGCAGCTTGTAGAGCTGTTATATGAAAGATGGCTATAAACTCAAAATGAAGGCTGTAGAATGATTCCAGCAACTTGTATAAATGTTATATAAAGAATAGCGGCTATAACACTCAAAATGGCGGCTGAAGAATGGATCCAGCAGCTTTTAGAGCTGTAATATAGAGGATGGCGGCTATAACACTCAAAATGAAGGCTGTAGAATGGTTCCAGCAGCTTGTATAGCTGTTATATAAAAGATGGCGGCTATAGGACTCAAAATGAAGGCTGTAGAATGGTTCCAGCAACTTGTATAGCTGTTATATAAAGAATGGCGGCTATAACACTCAAAATGGCGGCTGTAGAATGGTTCCAGCAGCTTGTAGAGCTACTATACAAAGGAGAGCGGCTTTAAGACACAAAATGGCGGCTGTAGAATGGTTCCAGCATCTTGTATAGGTGTTTTATAAAAGATGGCGGCTATAAGATCCTCAAATCGGCGGCTATAGAATGGTTCCATCAGCTTGTAGAGCTGTTTTCTAAAAGATGGCGTCTATAAGACTTAAAATGAAGGCTGTAGAATAGTTCCAGCAATGTGTATAGCTGTTATATAAAGAATGGGGGCTATAACACTCAGAATGGCGGCTGTACAATGGTTCCAGCAACTTGTATAGCTGTTATAAAAAAAATGGCGGCTATAACACTCAAAATGGCTGCTGTAGAAAGGTTCCAGCAGCTTGTAAAGCTACTATACAAACGATAGCGGCTTTAAGACTCAAAATGGCGGCTGTAGAATGGTTCCAGCAGCTTGTAGAGCTGTTATATAAAAGATGGCGGCTATAAGACTCAAAATGAAGGCCGTAGAATGGTTCCAACAATTTGTATAGCTGTTATATAAAGAATGGCGGCTATAGGACTCAAAATGGCGGCTGTAGAATGGTTCCAGCAGTTATATAAAAAATGCCGGCTATAAACCTCAAATCGGCGGCTGTAGAATGGTTCCAGCAGCTTGTATAGCTACTATATTAAAGATGGCGGCTAAAGAACTCAAACTGGCGGCTGTAGAATGCTTGTGTAGCTACTATATTGAAGATGGCGTCTAAAGAACTCAAGAACTCAAAGTGGTGGCTGTAGAATGGTTCCAGCAACTTGTATTGCTGTTATAAAAATAAATGGTGGCTATAACACTCAAAATAGCTGCTGTAGAAAGGTTCCAGCAGCTTGTAGAGCAACTATACAAAGGATAGCGGCTTTAAGACTCAAAATGGCGGCTGTAGCATGGTTCCAGCAGCTTGTATAGCTGTTATATAAAAGATGGCGGCTATAAACCTCAAAATGAAGGCTGTAGAATGGATCCAGCAACTTGTATAGCTGTTACATAAAAAATGGCGGCTATAACACTCAAAATGGCGACTGTAGAATGGTTCCAGCAGCTTGTAGAGCTACTATACAAAGGAGAGCGGCTTTAAGACTCCAAATGGCGGCTGTAGAATGGTTCCAGCATCTTGTATAGGTGTTATATAAAAGATGGCGGCTATAAACCTCAAATCGGCGGCTATAGAATGGTTCCATCAGCTTGTAGAGCTGTTATCTAAAAGATGGCGGCTATAAGACTTAAAATGAAGGCTGTAGAATAGTTCCAGCAATGTGTATAGCTGTTATATAAAGAATGGCGGCTATAACACTCAAAATGGCGGCTGTAGAATGGTTCCAGCAACTTGTATAGCTGTTATAAAAAAAATGGCGGCTATAACACTCAAAATGGCTGCTGTAGAAAGGTTCCAGCAGCTTGTAGAGCTACTATACAAACGATAGCGGCTTTAAGACTCAAAATGGCGGCTGTAGAATGGTTCCAGCAGCTTGTATAGCTGTTATATAAAAGATGGCGGCTATAAACCTCAAATCGGCGGCTGTAGAATGGTTCCAGCAGCTTGTAGAGCTGTTATATAAAAGATGGCGGCTATAAGACTCAAAATGAAGGCCGTACAATGGTTCCAACAATTTGTATAGCTGTTATATAAAGAATGGCGGCTATAGGACTCAAAATGGCGGCTGTAGAATGGTTCCAGCAGTTATATAAAAATTGCCGGCTATAAACCTCAAACTGGCGGCTGTAGAATGGTTCCAGCAGCTTGTGTAGCTACTATATTAAAGATGGCGTCTAAAGAACTCAAACTGGTGGCTTTAGAATGGTTCCAGCAACTTGTATTGCTGTTATAAAAATAAATTGCGGCTATAACACTCAAAATGGCTGCTGTAGAAAGGTTCCAGCAGATTGTAGAGCTACTATACAAAGGATAGCGGCTTTAAGACTCAAAATGGCGGCTGTAGAATGGTTCCAGCAGCTTGTATAGCTGTTATATAAAAGATGGCGGCTATAAACCTCAAATCGACGGCTGTAGAATGGTTCCAGCAGCTTGTAGAGCTGTTATATAAAAGATGGCTATAAACTCAAAATGAAGGATGTAGAATAGTTCCAGCATCTTGTATAGCTGTTATATAAAGAATGGCGGCTATAACACCTAAAATGGCGGCTGTAGAATGGTTCCAGCAGTTATATAAAAAATGCCGGCTATAAACCTCAAATCGGCGGCTGTAGAATGGTTCTAGCAGCTTGTATAGCTACTATATTAAAGATGGCGGCTAAAGAACTCAAACTGGCGGCTGTAGAATGGTTCCAGCAGCTTGTGTAGCTACTATATTAAAGATGGCGTCTGAAGAACTCAAACTGGCGGCTGTAGAATGGTTCCAGCAACTTGTATTGCTGTTATATAAAGAATGGCGGCTATAAACCTCAAATCGGCGGATATAGAATGGTTCCAGCAGCTTGCAGAGCTGTTATATAAAAGATGGCGGCTATAAGACTCAAAATGAAGGCCGTAGAATGGTTCCAACAATTTGTATAGCTGTTATATAAAGAATGGCGGCTATAGGACTCAAAATGGCGGCTGTAGAATGGTTCCAGCAGTTATATAAAAAATGCCGGCTATAAACCTCAAATCGGCGGCTGTAGAATGGTTCCAGCAGCTTGTATAGCTACTATATAAAAGATGACGGCTAAAGAACTCAAACTGGCGGCTGTAGAATGGTTCCAGCAGCTTGTGTAGCTACTATATTAAAGATGGCGTCTAAAGAACTCAAACTGGTGGCTGTAGAATGGTTCCAGCAACTTGTATTGCTGTTATAAAAATAAATTGCGGCTATAACACTCAAAATGGCTGCTGTAGAAAGGTTCCAGCAGATTGTAGAGCTACTATACAAAGGATAGCGGCTTTAAGACTCAAAATGGCGGCTGTAGAATGGTTCCAGCAGCTTGTATAGCTGTTATATAAAAGATGGCGGCTATAAACCTCAAATCGGCGGCTGTTGAATGGTTCCAGCAGCTTGTAGAGCTGTTATATAAAAGATGGCTATAAACTCAAAATGAAGGATGTAGACTAGTTCCAGCATCTTGTATAGCTGTTATATAAATAATGGCGGCTATAACACCTAAAATGGCGGCTGTAGAATGGTTCCAGCAGTTATATAAAAAATGCCGGCTATAAACCTCAAATCGGCGGCTGTAGAATGGTTCTAGCAGCTTGTATAGCTACTATATTAAAGATGGCGGCTAAAGAACTCAAACTGGCGGCTGTAGAATGGTTCCAGCAGCTTGTGTAGCTACTATATTAAAGATGGCGTCTAAAGAACTCAAACTGGCGGCTGTAGAATGGTTCCAGCAACTTGTATTGCTGTTATATAAAGAATGGCGGCTATAAACCTCAAATCGGCGGATATAGAATGGTTCCAGCAGCTTGCAGAGCTGTTATATAAAAGATGGCGGCTATAAGACTCAAAATGAAGGCCGTAGAATGGTTCCAACAATTTGTATAGCTGTTATATAAAGAATGGCGGCTATAACACTAAAAATGGCGGCTGTAGAATGCTTCCAGCAGCTTGTAGAGCTGTTATATAAAAGATGGCTATAAACTCAAAATGAAGGCTGTAGAATGATTCCAGCAACTTGTATAAATGTTATATAAAGAATGGCGGCTATAACACTATAAATGGCGGCTGAAGAATGGATCCAGCAGCTTTTATAGCTGTTATATAAAAAATGGCGGCTATATCACTCAAAATGAAGGCTGTAGAATGGTTCCAGCAGCTTGTATAGCTGTAATATAAAGAATGGCGGCTATAACACTCAAAATTGGCGGCTGTGGAATGGTTTCAGCAGCTTGTAGAGCTGTTACATAAAATATGGCTATAAACTCAAAATGAAGGCTGTAGAATGATTCCAGCAACTTGTATAGCTGTTATATAAAAGATGGCGGCTATAGGTCTCAAAATGAAGGCTGTAGAATAGTTCCAGCAATGTGTATAAAGAATGGCGGCTGTTATATAAAGAATGGCGGCTATAACACTCAGAATGGCGGCTGTAGAATGGTTCCAGCAACTTGTATAGCTGTTATAAAAAAAATGGCGGATATAACACTCAAAATGGCTGCTGCAGAAAGGTTCCAGCAGCTTGTAGAGCTACTATACAAACGATAGCGGCTTTAAGACTCAAAATGGCGGCTGTAGAATGGTTCCAGCAGCTTGTAGAGCTGTTATATAAAAGATGGCGGCTATAAGACTCAAAATGAAGGCCGTAGAATGGTTATAACAATTTGTATAGCTGTTATATAAAGAATGGCGGCTATAACACTTAAAATGGCGGCTGTAGAATGGTTCCAGCAGTTATATAAAAAATGCCGGCTATAAACCTCAAATCGGCGGCTGTAGAATGGTTCCAGCAGCTTGTATAGCTACTATATTAAAGATGGCGGCTAAAGAACTCAAACTGGCGGCTGTAGAATGCTTGTGTAGCTACTATATTGAAGATGGCGTCTAAAGAACTCAAGAACTCAAAGTGGTGGCTGTAGAATGGTTCCAGCAACTTGTATTGCTGTTATAAAAATAAATGGTGGCTATAACACTCAAAATAGCTGCTGTAGAAAGGTTCGAGCAGCTTGTAGAGCTACTATACAAAGGATAGCGGCTTTAAGACTCAAAATGGCGGCTGTAGCATGGTTCCAGCTGCTTGTATAGCTGTTATATAAAAGATGGCGGCTATAAACCTCAAAATGAAGGCTGTAGAATGGTTCCAGCAACTTGTATAGCTGTTATATAAAGAATGGCGGCTATAGGACTCAAAATGGCGGCTGTAGAATGGTTCCAGCAGTTATATAAAAATTGCCGGCTATAAACCTCAAACTGGCGGCTGTAGAATGGTTCCAGCAGCTTGTGTAGCTACTATATTAAAGATGGCGTCTAAAGAACTCAAACTGGTGGCTTTAGAATGGTTCCAGCAACTTGGATTGCTGTTATAAAAATAAATTGCGGCTATAACACTCAAAATGGCTGCTGTAGAAAGGTTCCAGCAGATTGTAGAGCTACTATACAAAGGATAGCGGCTTTAAGACTCAAAATGGCGGCTGTAGAATGGTTCCAGCAGCTTGTATAGCTGTTATATAAAAGATGGCGGCTATAAACCTCAAATCGACGGCTGTAGAATGGTTCCAGCAGCTTGTAGAGCTGTTATATAAAAGATGGCTATAAACTCAAAATGAAGGATGTAGAATAGTTCCAGCATCTTGTATAGCTGTTATATAAAGAATGGCGGCTATAACACCTAAAATGGCGGCTGTAGAATGGTTCCAGCAGTTATATAAAAAATGCCGGCTATAAACCTCAAATCGGCGGCTGTAGAATGGTTCTAGCAGCTTGTATAGCTACTATATTAAAGATGGCGGCTAAAGAACTCAAACTGGCGGCTGTAGAATGGTTCCAGCAGCTTGTGTAGCTACTATATTAAAGATGGCGTCTGAAGAACTCAAACTGGCGGCTGTAGAATGGTTCCAGCAACTTGTATTGCTGTTATATAAAGAATGGCGGCTATAAACCTCAAATCGGCGGATATAGAATGGTTCCAGCAGCTTGCAGAGCTGTTATATAAAAAGATGGCGGCTATAAGACTCAAAATGAAGGCCGTAGAATGGTTCCAACAATTTGTATAGCTGTTATATAAAGAATGGCGGCTATAGGACTCAAAATGGCGGCTGTAGAATGGTTCCAGCAGTTATATAAAAAATGCCGGCTATAAACCTCAAATCGGCGGCTGTAGAATGGTTCCAGCAGCTTGTATAGCTACTATATAAAAGATGACGGCTAAAGAACTCAAACTGGCGGCTGTAGAATGGTTCCAGCAGCTTGTGTAGCTACTATATTAAAGATGGCGTCTAAAGAACTCAAACTGGTGGCTGTAGAATGGTTCCAGCAACTTGTATTGCTGTTATAAAAATAAATTGCGGCTATAACACTCAAAATGGCTGCTGTAGAAAGGTTCCAGCAGATTGTAGAGCTACTATACAAAGGATAGCGGCTTTAAGACTCAAAATGGCGGCTGTAGAATGGTTCCAGCAGCTTGTATAGCTGTTATATAAAAGATGGCGGCTATAAACCTCAAATCGGAGGCTGTTGAATGGTTCCAGCAGCTTGTAGAGCTGTTATATAAAAGATGGCTATAAACTCAAAATGAAGGATGTAGACTAGTTCCAGCATCTTGTATAGCTGTTATATAAATAATGGCGGCTATAACACCTAAAATGGCGGCTGTAGAATGGTTCCAGCAGTTATATAAAAAATGCCGGCTATAAACCTCAAATCGGCGGCTGTAGAATGGTTCTAGCAGCTTGTATAGCTACTATATTAAAGATGGCGGCTAAAGAACTCAAACTGGCGGCTGTAGAATGGTTCCAGCAGCTTGTGTAGCTACTATATTAAAGATGGCGTCTAAAGAACTCAAACTGGCGGCTGTAGAATGGTTCCAGCAACTTGTATTGCTGTTATATAAAGAATGGCGGCTATAAACCTCAAATCGGCGGATATAGAATGGTTCCAGCAGCTTGCAGAGCTGTTATATAAAAGATGGCGGCTATAAGACTCAAAATGAAGGCCGTAGAATGGTTCCAACAATTTGTATAGCTGTTATATAAAGAATGGCGGCTATAACACTAAAAATGGCGGCTGTAGAATGCTTCCAGCAGCTTGTAGAGCTGTTATATAAAAGATGGCTATAAACTCAAAATGAAGGCTGTAGAATGATTCCAGCACCTTGTATAAATGTTATATAAAGAATGGCGGCTATAACACTATAAATGGCGGCTGAAGAATGGATCCAGCAGCTTTTATAGCTGTTATATAAAGGATGGCGGCTATATCACTCAAAATGAAGGCTGTAGAATGGTTCCAGCAGCTTGTATAGCTGTTATATAAAGAATGGCGGCTATAACACTCAAAATTGGCGGCTGTGGAATGGTTTCAGCAGCTTGTAGAGCTGTTACATAAAATATGGCTATAAACTCAAAATGAAGGCTGTAGAATGATTCCAGCAACTTATATAGCTGTTATATAAAAGATGGCGGCTATAGGTCTCAAAATGAAGGCTGTAGAATAGTTCCAGCAATGTGTATAGCTGTTATATAAAGAATGGCGGCTATAACACTCAGAATGGCGGCTGTAGAATGGTTCCAGCAACTTGTATAGCTGTTATAAAAAAAATGGCGGATATAACACTCAAAATGGCTGCTGCAGAAAGGTTCCAGCAGCTTGTAGAGCTACTATACAAACGATAGCGGCTTTAAGACTCAAAATGGCGGCTGTAGAATGGTTCCAGCAGCTTGTAGAGCTGTTATATAAAAGATGGCGGCTATAAGACTCAAAATGAAGGCCGTAGAATGGTTCCAATAATTTGTATAGCTGTTATATAAAGAATGGCGGCTATAACACTTAAAATGGCGGCTGTAGAATGGTTCCAGCAGTTATATAAAAAATGCCGGCTATAAACCTCAAATCGGCGGCTGTAGAATGGTTCCAGCAGCTTGTATAGCTACTATATTAAAGATGGCGGCTAAAGAACTCAAACTGGCGGCTGTAGAATGCTTGTGTAGCTACTATATTGAAGATGGCGTCTAAAGAACTCAAGAACTCAAAGTGGTGGCTGTAGAATGGTTCCAGCAACTTGTATTGCTGTTATAAAAATAAATGGTGGCTATAACACTCAAAATAGCTGCTGTAGAAAGGTTCGAGCAGCTTGTAGAGCTACTATACAAAGGATAGCGGCTTTAAGACTCAAAATGGCGGCTGTAGCATGGTTCCAGCTGCTTGTATAGCTGTTATATAAAAGATGGCGGCTATAAACCTCAAAATGAAGGCTGTAGAGTGGTTCCAGCAACTTGTATAGCTGTTATATAAAGAATGGCGGCTATAACACTCAAAGTGGCGACTGTAGAATCGTTCCAGCAGCTTGTAGAGCTACTATACAAAGGAGAGCGGCTTTAAGACTCAAAATGGCGGCTGTAGAATGGTTCCAGCATCTTGTATAGGTGTTATATAAAAGATGGCGGCTATAAACCTCGAATCGGCGGCTATAGAATGGTTCCATCAGCTTGTAGAGCTGGTATCTAAAAGATGGCGGCTATAAGACTTAAAATGAAGGCTGTAGAATAGTTCCAGCAATGTGTATAGCTGTTATATAAAGAATGGCGGCTATAACACTCAAAATGGCGGCTGTAGAATGGTTCCAGCAACTTGTATAGCTGTTCTAAACAAAATGGCGGCCATAGCACTCAAAATGGCTGCTGTAGAAAGGTTCCAGCAGCTTGTAGAGCTACTATACAAACGATAGCGGCTTTAAGACTCAAAATGGCGGCTGTAGAATGGTTCCAGCAGCTTGTATAGCTGTTATATAAAAGATGGCGGCTATAAACCTCAAATCGGCGGCTGTAGAATGGTTCCAGCAGCATGTAGAGCTGTTATATAAAAGATGGCGGCTATAAGACTCAAAATGAAGGCCGTAGAATGGTTCCAATAATTTGTATAGCTGTTATATAAAGAATGGCGGCTATAGGACTCAAAATGGCGGCTGTAGAATGGTTCCAGCAGTTATATAAAAAATGCCGGCTATAAACCTCAAATCGGCGGCTGTAGAATGGTTCCAGCAGCTTGTATAGCTACTATATTAAAGATGACGGCTAAAGAACTCAAACTGGCGGCTGTAGAATGGTTCCAGCAGCTTGTGTAGCTACTATATTAAAGATGGCGTCTAAAGAACTCAAACTGGTGGCTGTAGAATGGTTCCAGCAACTTGTATTGCTGTTATAAAAATAAATTGCGGCTATTACACTCAAAATGGCTGCTGTAGAAAGGTTCCAGCAGATTGTAGAGCTACTATACAAAGGATAGCGGCTATAAACCTCAAATCGGCGGCTGTAGAATGGTTCCAGCAGCTTGTATAGCTACTATATTAAAGATGGCGGCTAAAGAACTCAAACTGGCGGCTGTAGAATGGTTCCAGCAGCTTGTGTAGCTACTAAATTAAAGATGGCGTCTAAAGAACTCAAACTGGCGGCTGTAGAATGGTTCCAGCAACTTGTATTGCTGTTATATAAAGAATGGCGGCTATAAACCTATAAAAGATGGCTATAAACTCAAAATGAAGGATGTCGAATAGTTCCAGCATGTTGTATAGCTGTTATATAAAGAATGGCGGCTATAACACCTAAAATGGCGGCTGTAGAATGGTTCCAGCAGTTATATAAAAAATGCCGGCTATAAACCTCAAATCGGCGGCTGTAGAATGGTTCTGGCAGCTTGTATAGCTACTATATTAAAGATGGCGGCTAAAGAACTCAAACTGGCGGCTGTAGAATGGTTCCAGCAGCTTGTGTAGCTACTATATTAAAGATGGCGTCTAAAGAACTCAAACTGGCGGCTGTAGAATGGTTCCAGCAATTTGTATTGCTGTTATATAAAGAATGGCGGCTATAACACTCAAAATGGCGGCTGTAGAATGGTTCCAGCAACTTGTATAGCTGTTCTAAACAAAATGGCGGCCATAGCACTCAAAATGGCTGCTGTAGAAAGGTTCCAGCAGCTTGTAGAGCTACTATACAAACGATAGCGGCTTTAAGACTCAAAATGGCGGCTGTAGAATGGTTCCAGCAGCTTGTATAGCTGTTATATAAAAGATGGCGGCTATAAACCTCAAATCGGCGGCTGTAGAATGGTTCCAGCAGCTTGCAGAGCTGTTATATAAAAGATGGCGGCTATAAGACTCAAAATGAAGGCCGTAGAATGGTTCCAACAATTTGTATAGCTGTTATATAAAGAATGGCGGCTATAACACTCAAAATGGCGGCTGTAGAATGCTTCCAGCAGCTTGTATAGCTGTTATATAAGAAATGGCGGTTGTAAACCTCAAAATTGGCGGCTGTTGAATGGTTCCAGCAGCTTGTAGAGCTGTTATATAAAAGATGGCTATAAACTCAAAATGAAGGCTGTAGAATGATTCCAGCAACTTGTATAAATGTTATATAAAAATGGCGGCTATAACACTATAAATGGCGGCTGAAGAATGGATCCAGCAGCTTTTATAGCTGTTATATAAAGGATGGCGGCTATAACACTCAAAATGAAGGCTGTAGAATGGTTCCAGCAGCTTGTATAGCTGTTATATAAAGAATGGCGGCTACAACATTCAAAATTGGCGGCTGTGGAATGGTTTCAGCAGCTTGTAGAGCTGTTACATAAAATATGGCTATAAACTCAAAATGAAGGCTGTAGAATGATTCCAGCAACTTGTATAGCTGTTATATAAAAGATGGCGGCTATGAAACTCAAAATGAAGGCTGTAGAATGATTCCAGCAGCTTGTATAGCTACTATGTTAAAGATGGCGGCTATAACACTCAAAATGGCGGCTGAAGAATGGATCCAGCAGCTTTTATAGCTGTTATATAAAGGATGGCGGCTATAACACTCAAAATGAAGGCTGTAGAATGGTTCCAGCAGCTTGTATAGCTGTTATATAAAAGATGGCGGCTTTAGGACTCAAATTAAAGGGTGTAGAATGGTTCCAGCAACTTGTATAGCTGTTAAATAAAGAATGGCGGCTATAACACTCAAAATGGCGGCTGTAGAATGGTTACAGCAGCTTGTAGAGCTACTATAAAAAGGAGAGCGGCTTTAAGACTCAAAATGGCGGCTGTAGAATGGTTCCAGCAGCTTGTATAGCTGTTATATAAAAGATGGCGGCTATAAGAATCAAAATGAAGGCTGTAGAATGATTCCAGCAACTTGTATAGCTGTTATATAAAAGATGGCTATAAACTCAAAATGAAGGCTGTAGAATGGTTCCAGCAACTTGTAGAGCTGTTATATAAAGAATGGCGGCTATAACACTCAAAATGGCGGCTGTAGAATGGTTACAGCAGCTTGTAGAGCTACTATAAAAAGGAGAGCGGCTTTAAGACTCAAAATGGCGGCTGTAGAATGGTTCCAGCAGCTTGTATAGCTGTTATATAAAAGATGGCGGCTATAAGAATCAAAATGAAGGCTGTAGAATGATTCCAGCAACTTGTATAGCTGTTATATAAAAGATGGCTATAAACTCAAAATGAAGGCTGTAGAATGGTTCCAGCAACTTGTAGAGCTGTTATATAAAGAATGGCGGCTATAACACTCAAAATGGCGGCTGTAGAATGGTTCCAGCAGCTTGTAGAGCTACTATACAAACGATAGCGGCTTTAAGACTCAAAATGGCGGCTGTAGAATGGTTCCAGCAGCTTGTATAGCTGTTATATAAAAGATGGCGGCTATAAACCTCAAATCGGCGTCTATAGAATGGTTCCATCAGCTTGTAGAGCTGTTATCTAAAAGATGGCGGCTATAAGACTTAAAATGGCGGCTGTAGAATGGTTCCAGCAACTTGTATAGCTGTTATAAAAAAAATGGCGGCTATAACACTCAAAATGGCTGCTGTAGAAAGGTTCCAGCAGCTTGTAGAGCTACTATACAAAGGATAGCGGCTTTAAGACTCAAAATGGCGGCTGTAGAATGGTTCCAGCATCTTGTATAGCTGTTATATAAAAGATGGCGGCTATAAACCTCAAATCGGCGTCTATAGAATGGTTTCATCAGCTTGTAGAGCTGTTTTCTAAAAGATGGCGGCTATAAGATTTAAAATGGCGGCTGTAGAATGGTTCCAGCAACTTGTATAGCTACTATACAAGGAATAGCGGCCATAAACCTCAAATCAGCGGCTATAGAATGGTTCCATCAGCTTGTAGAGTTGTTATCTAAAAGATGGCGGCTATAAGACTTAAAATAAAGGCTGTAGAATAGTTCCAGCAATGTGTATAGCTGTTATATAAAGAATGGCGGCTATAACACTCAAAATGGCGGCTGTAGAATGGTTTCAGCAACATGTATAGCTGTTATAAAAAAGATGGCGGCTATAACACTCAAAATGGCTGCTGTAGAAAGGTTCCAGCAGCTTGTAGAGCTACTATACAAACGATAGCGGCTTTAAGACTCAAAATGGCGGCTGTAGAATGGTTCCAGCAGCTTGTATAGCTGTTATATAAAAGATGGCGGCTATAAACCTCAAATCGGCGGCTGTAGAATGGTTCCAGCAGCTTGTAGAGCTGTTATATAAAAGATGGCGGCTATAAGACTCAAAATGAAGGCCGTAGAATGGTTCCAACAATTTGTATAGCTGTTATATAAAGGATGGCGGCTATAGGACTCAAAATGAAGGCTGTAGAATGGTTCCAGCAGTTATATAAAAAATGCCGGCTATAAACCTCAAATCGGCGGCTGTAGAATGCTTCCAGCAGCTTGTATAGCTACTATATTAAAGATGACGGCTAAAGAACTCAAACTGGCGGCTGTAGAATGGTTCCAGCAGCTTGTGTAGCTACTATATTAAAGATAGCGTCTAAAGAACTCAAACTGGTGGCTGTAGAATGGTTCCAGCAAGTTGTATTGCTGTTATAAAAATAAATGGCGACTATAACACTCAAAATGGCTGCTGTAGAAAGGTTCCAGCAGATTGTAGAGCTACAATACAAAGGATAGCGGCATTAAGTTTCAAAATGGCGGCTGTAGAATGGTTCCAGCAGCTTGTATAGCTGTTATATAAAAGATGGCGGCTATAAACTTCAAATCGGCGGCTGTAGAATGGTTCCAGTAGCTTGTAGAGCTGTTATATAAAAGATGGCTATAAACTCAAAATGAAGGATGTAGAATAGTTCCAGCATCTTGTATAGCTGTTATATAAAGAATGGCGGCTATAGGACTCAAAATGAAGGCTGTAGAATGGTTCCAGCAGTTATATAAAAAATGGCGGCTATAAACCTCAAATCGGCGGCTGTAGAATGGTTCCAGCAGCTTGTATAGCTACTATATTAAAGATGGCGGCTAAAGAACTTAAACTGGCGGCTGTAGAATGGTTCCAGCAGCTTGTATAGCTGTTATATAAAAGATGGCGGCTATAAACCTCAAATCGGCGGCTGTAGAATGGTTCCAGCAGCTTGTATAGCTACTATATTAAAGATGACGGCTAAAGAACTCAAACTGGCGGCTGTAGAATGGTTCCAGCAGCTTGTGTAGCTACTATATTAAAGATGGCGTCTAAAGAACTCAAACTGGTGGCTGTAGAATGGTTCCAGCAAGTTGTATTGCTGTTATAAAAATAAATGGCGACTATAACACTCAAAATGGCTGCTGTAGAAAGGTTCCAGCAGATTGTAGAGCTACAATACAAAGGATAGCGGCATTAAGACTCAAAATGGCGGCTGTAGAATGGTTCCAGCAGCTTGTATAGCTGTTATATAAAAGATGGCGGCTATAAACCTCAAATCGGCGGCTGTAGAATGGTTCCAGCAGCTTGTAGAGCTGTTATATAAAAGATGGCTATAAACTCAAAATGAAGGATGTAGAATAGTTCCAGCATCTTGTATAGCTGTTATATAAAGAATGGCGGCTGTAACACCTAAAATGGCGGCTGTAGAATGGTTCCAGCAGTTATATAAAAAATGCCGGCTATAAACCTCAAATCGGCGGCTGTAGAATGGTTCCAGCAGCTTGTGTAGCTACTATATTAAAGATGGCGTCTAAAGAACTCAAACTGGTGGCTGTAGAATGGTTCCAGCAACTTGTATTGCTGTTATAAAAATAAATTGCGGCTATTACACTCAAAATGGCTGCTGTAGAAAGGTTCCAGCAGATTGTAGAGCTACTATACAAAGGATAGCGGCTATACACCTCAAATCGGCGGCTGTAGAATGGTTCCAGCAGCTTGTAGAGCTGTTATATAAAAGATGGCTATAAACTCAAAATGAAGGATGTCGAATAGTTCCAGCATCTTGTATAGCTGTTACATAAAGAATGGCGGCTATAACACCTAAAATGGCGGCTGCAGAATGGTTCCAGCAGTTATATAAAAAATGCCGGCTATAAACCTCAAATCGGCGGCTGTAGAATGGTTCTAGCAGCTTGTATAGCTACTATATTAAAGATGGCGGCTAAAGAACTCAAACTGGCGGCTGTAGAATGGTTCCAGCAGCTTGTGTAGCTACTATATTAAAGATGGCGTCTAAAGAACTCAAACTGGCGGCTGTAGAATGGTTCCAGCAACTTGTATTGCTGTTATATAAAGAATGGCGGCTATAAACCTCAAATCGGCGGATATGGAATGGTTCCAGCAGCTTGCAGAGCTGTTATATAAAAGATGGCGGCTATAAGACTCAAAATGAAGGCCGTAGAATGGTTCCAACAATTTGTATAGCTGTTATATAAAGAATGGCGGCTATAACACTAAAAATGGCGGCTGTAGAATGCTTCCAGCAGCTTGTATAGCTGTTATATAAGAAATGGCGGTTGTAAACCTCAAAATTGGCAGCTGTTGAATGGTTCCAGCAGCTTGTAGAGCTGTTATATAAAAGATGGCTACAAACTCAAAATGAAGGCTGTAGAATGATTCCAGCAACTTGTATAAATGTTATATAAAGAATGGCGGCTATAACACTATAAATGGCGGCTGAAGAATGGATCCAGCAGCTTTTATAGCTGTTATATAAAGGATGGCGGCTATAACACTCAAAATTGGCGGCTGTAGAATGGTTCCAGCAGCTTGTATAGCTGTTATATAAAGAATGGCGGCTACAACACTCAAAATTGGCGGCTGTGGAATGGTTTCAGCAGCTTGTAGAGCTGTTACATAAAATATGGCTATAAACTCAAAATGAAGGCTGTAGAATGATTCCAGCAACTTGTATAGCTGTTATATAAAAGATGGCGGCTATGAAACTCAAAATGAAGGCTGTAGAATGATTCCAGCAGCTTGTATAGCTACTATGTTAAAGATGGCGGCTATAACACTCAAAATGGCGGCTGAAGAATGGATCCAGCAGCTTTTATAGCTGTTATATAAAGGATGGCGGCTATAACACTCAAAATGAAGGCTGTAGAATGGTTCCAGCAGCTTGTATAGCTGTTATATAAAAGATGGCGGCTTTAGGACTCAAAATGAAGGCTGTAGAATGGTTCCAGCAACTTGTATAGCTGTTATATAAAGAATGGCGGCTATAACACTCAAAATGGCGGCTGTAGAATGGTTACAGCAGCTTGTAGAGCTACTATAAAAAGGAGAGCGGCTTTAAGACTCAAAATGGCGGCTGTAGAATGGTTCCAGGAGCTTGTATAGCTGTTATATAAAAAATGGCGGCTATAAGAATCAAAATGAAGGCTGTAGAATGATTCCAGCAACTTGTATAGCTGTTATATAAAAGATGGCTATAAACTCAAAATGAAGGCTGTAGAATGATTCCAGCAACTTGTATAAATGTTATATAAAGAATGGCGGCTATAACACTATAAATGGCGGCTGAAGAATGGATCCAGCAGCTTTTATAGCTGTTATATAAAGGATGGCGGCTATAACACTCAAAATGAAGGCTGTAGAATGATTCCAGCAGCTTGTATAGCTACTATGTTAAAGATGGCGGCTATAACACTCAAAATGGCGGCTGAAGAATGAATCCAGCAGCTTTTATAGCTGTTATATAAAAGATGGCGGCTATAACACTCAAAATGAAGGCTGTAGAATGGTTCCAGCAGCTTGTATAGCTGTTATATAAAAGATGGCGGCTTTAGGACTCAAAATGAAGGCTGTAGAATGGTTCGAGCAACTTGTATAGCTGTTATATAAAGAATGGCGGCTATAACACTCAAAATGGCGGCTGTAGAATGGTTACAGCAGCTTGTAGAGCTACTATAAAAAGGAGAGCGGCTTTAAGACTCAAAATGGCGGCTGTAGAATGATTCCAGTAACTTGTAGAGCTGTTATATAAAAAATGGCGGCTTTGAAACTCAAAATGAAGGCTGTAGAATGATTCCAGCAGCTTGTATAGCTACTATGTTAAAGATGGCGGCTATAACACTCAAAATGGCGGCTGAAGAATGGATCCAGCAGCTTTTATAGCTGTTATATAAAGGATGGCGGCTATAACACTCAAAATAAAGGCTGTAGAATGGTTCCAGCAGCTTGTATAGCTGTTATGTAAAAGACGGAGGCTATAGGACTCAAAATGGCGGCTGTAGAATGGTTCCAGCGGCTTGTAGAGCTGTTATATAAAAGATGGCGGCTATGAAACTCAAAATGAAGGCTGTTGAATGATTCCAGCAGCTTGTATAGCTACTATATCAAAGATGGCGGCTATAAGACTCAAAATGGCGGCTGTAGAATGGTTCCAGCAGCTTGTAGAGCTGTTATATAAAAGATGGCTATAAACTCAAAATGAAGGATGTAGAATGGTTCCAGCATCTTGTAAAGCTGTTATATAAAGAATGGCGGCTATAACACTTAAAATGGCGGCTGTATAATGATTCCAGCAGCTTGTAGAGCTGTTATCTAAAAGATGGCGGCTATAACACCTAAATTGAAGGCTGTTGAATAGTACCAGCAATGTGTATAGCTGTTATATAAAGAATGGCGGTTATAACACTCAAAATGGCGGCTGTAGAATGCTTCCAGCAGCTTTTAGAGCTACTATACAAAGGATAGCGGCTTTAAGACTCAAAATGACGGCTGTAGAATGGTTCTAGCAACTTGTATAGCAGTTATATAAAAGATGGCGGCTATAAGACTCAAAATGAAGGCTGTAGAATAGTTCCAGCAACTTGTATAGATGTTATATAAAAAAAGCGGCTATAAGACTCAAAATGGCGGCTGTGGAATGGTTCCAGCAACTTGTACAGATGTTATATAAAGAATGGCGGCTAAAACACTCAAAATGGCGGCTGTAGAATGGTTCCAGCAGCTTGTAGAGCTACTATACAAAGGATAGCGGCTTTAAGACTCAAAATGGCGGCTGTAGAATGGTTCCAGCATCTTGTATAGCTGTTATATAAAAGATGGCGGCTGTAAACCCCAAATCGGCGTCTATAGAATGGTTCCATCAGCTTGTAGAGCTGTTATCTAAAAGATGGCGGCTATAAGACTTTAAATGGCGGCTGTAGAATGGTTCCAGCAACTTGTATAGCTGTTATAAAAAAAATGGCGGCTATAACACTCAAAATGGCTGCTGTAGAAAGGTTCCAGCAGCTTGTAGAGCTACTGTTATCTAAAAGACTTAAAATGGCGGCTGTAGAATGGTTCCAGCAATTTGTATAGCTGTTATAAAAAAAATGGCGGCTATAACACTCAAAATGGCTGCTGTAGAAAAGTTCCAGCAGCTTGTAGAGCTACTATACAAAGGATAGCGGCTTTAAGACTCAAAATGGCGGCTGTAGAATGGTTCCAGCATCTTGTATAGCTGTTATATAAAAGATGGCTTCTATAAACCTCAAATCGGCGTCTATAGAATGGTTCCATCAGCTTGTAGAGCTGTTATCTAAAAGATGGCGGCTATAAGACTTAAAATGGCGGCTGTAGAATGGTTCCAGCAACTTGTATAGCTACTATACAAGGAATAGCGGCCATAAACCTCAAATCGGCGGCTATAGAATGGTTTCATCAGCTTGTAGAGTTGTTATCTAAAAGATGGCGGCTATAAGACTTAAAATAAAGGCTGTAGAATAGTTCCAGCAATGTGTATAGCTGTTATATAAAGAATGGCGGCTATAACACTCAAAATGGCGGCTGTAGAATGGTTTCAGCAACTTGTATAGCTGTTATAAAAAAAATGGCGGCTATAACACTCAAAATGGCTGCTGTAGAAAGGTTCCAGCAGCTTGTAGAGCTACTATACAAACGATAGCGGCTTTAAGACTCAAAATGGCGGCTGTAGAATGGTTCCAGCAGCTTGTATAGCTGTTATATAAAAGATGGCGGCTATAAACCTCAAATCGGCGGCTGTAGAATGGTTCCAGCAGCTTGTAGAGCTGTTATATAAAAGATGGCGGCTATAAGACTCAAAATGAAGGCCGTAGAATGGTTCCAACAATTTGTATAGCTGTTATATAAAGGATGGCGGCTATAGGACTCAAAATGAAGGCTGTAGAATGGTTCCAGCAGTTATATAAAAAATGCCGGCTATAAACCTCAAATCGGCGGCTGTAGAATGGTTCCAGCAGCTTGTATAGCTACTATATTAAAGATGACGGCTAAAGAACTCAAACTGGCGGCTGTAGAATGGTTCCAGCAGCTTGTGTAGCTACTATAGTAAAGATGGCGTCTAAAGAACTCAAACTGGTGGCTGTAGAATGGTTCCAGCAAGTTGTATTGCTGTTATAAAAATAAATGGCGACTATAACACTCAAAATGGCTGCTGTAGAAAGGTTCCAGCAGATTGTAGAGCTACAATACAAAGGATAGCGGCATTAAGACTCAAAATGGCGGCTGTAGAATGGTTCCAGCAGCTTGTATAGCTGTTATATAAAAGATGGCGGCTATAAACCTCAAATCGGCGGCTGTAGAATGGTTCCAGCAGCTTGTAGAGCTGTTATATAAAAGATGGCGGCTATAAGACTCAAAATGAAGGCCGTAGAATGGTTCCAACAATTTGTATAGCTGTTATATAAAGGATGGCGGCTATAGGACTCAAAATGAAGGCTGTAGAATGGTTCCAGCAGTTATATAAAAAATGCCGGCTATAAACCTCAAATCGGCGGCTGTAGAATGGTTCCAGCAGCTTGTATAGCTACTATATTAAAGATGACGGCTAAAGAACTCAAACTGGCGGCTGTAGAATGGTTCCAGCAGCTATCTTTACTATAGTAAAGATGGCGTCTAAAGAACTCAAACTGGTGGCTGTAGAATGGTTCCAGCAAGTTGTATTGCTGTTATAAAAATAAATGGCGACTATAACACTCAAAATGGCTGCTGTAGAAAGGTTCCAGCAGATTGTAGAGCTACAATACAAAGGATAGCGGCATTAAGACTCAAAATGGCGGCTGTAGAATGGTTCCAGCAGCTTGTATAGCTGTTATATAAAAGATGGCGGCTATAAACCTCAAATCGGCGGCTGTAGAATGGTTCCAGCAGCTTGTAGAGCTGTTATATAAAAGATGGCTATAAACTCAAAATGAAGGATGTAGAATAGTTCCAGCATCTTGTATAGCTGTTATATAAAGAATGGCGGCTGTAACACCTAAAATGGCGGCTGTAGAATGGTTCCAGCAGTTATATAAAAAATGCCGGCTATAAACCTCAAATCGGCGGCTGTAGAATGGTTCCAGCAGCTTGTATAGCTACTATATTAAAGATGGCGGCTAAAGAACTTAAACTGACGGCTGTAGAATGGTTCCAGCAGCTTGTGTAGCTACTATATTAAAGATGGCGTCTAAAGAACTCAAACTGGCGGCTGTAGAATGGTTCCAGCAACTTGTATTGCTGTTATATAAAGAATGGCGGCTATAAACCTCAAATCGGCGGATATAGAATGGTTCCAGCAGCTTGCAGAGCTGTTATATAAAAGATGGCGGCTATAAGACTCAAAATGAAGGCCGTAGAATGGTTCCAACAATTTGTATAGCTGTTATATAAAGAATGGCGGCTATAACACTGAAAATGGCGGCTGTAGAATGCTTCCAGCAGCTTGTATAGCTGTTATATAATAAATGGCGGTTGTAAGACTCAAAATTGGCGGCTTTGGAATGGTTCCAGCAGCTTGTAGAGCTGTTATAAAAAAGATGGCTATAAACTCAAAATGAAGGCTGTAGAATGATTCCAGCAACTTGTATAAATGTTATATAAAGAATGGCGGCTATAACACTATAAATGGCGGCTGAAGAATGGATCCAGCAGCTTTTATAGCTGTTATATAAAGGATGGCGTCTATAACACTCAAAATGAAGGCTGTAGAATGGTTCCAGCAGCTTGTATAGCTGTTATATAAAGATTGGCGGCTATAACACTCAAAATTGGCGGCTGTGGAATGGTTTCAGCAGCTTGTAAAGCTGTTATATAAAATATGGCTATGAAACTCAAAATGAAGGCTGTAGAATGATTCCAGCAGCTTGTATAGCTACTATGTTAAAGATGGCGGCTATAACACTCAAAATGGCGGCTGAAGAATGGTTCCAGCAGCTTTTATAGCTGTTATATAAAGGATGGCGGCTATAACACTCAAAATGAAGGCTGTAGAATGGTTCCAGCAGCTTGTATAGCTGTTATATAAAAGATGGCGGCTTTAGGACTCAAAATGAAGGCTGTAGAATGGCTTCAGCAGCTTGTAGAGCTGTTATATAAAGAATGACGGCTATAACACTCAAAATGGCGGCTGTAGAATGCTTCCAGCAGCTTGTATAGCTGTTATATAAGAAATGGCGGTTGTAAGACTCAAAATTGGCGGCTGTGGAATGGTTCCAGCAGCTTGTAGAGCTGTTATATAAAAGATGGCTATAAACTCAAAATGATGGATGTAGAATAGTTCCAGCATCTTGTATAGCTGTTATATAAAGAATGGCGGCTATAACACTATAAATGGCGGCTGAAGAATGGATCCAGCAGCTTTTATAGCTGTTATATAAAGGATGGCGTCTATAACACGCAAAATGAAGGCTGTAGAATGGTTCCAGCAGCTTGTATAACTGTTATATAAAAGACGGAGGCTATAGGACTCAAAATGGCTGCTGTAGAAAGGTTCCCGCAGCTTGTAGAGCTACTATACAAACGATAGCGGCTTTAAGACTCAAAATGGCGGCTGTAGAATGGTTCCAGCAGCTTGTATAGCTGTTATATAAAAGATGGCGGCTATAAACCTCAAATCGTCGGCTGTAGAATGGTTCCAGCAGCTTGTAGAGCTACTATACAAGGAATAGCGGCTTTAAGACTCAAAATGGCGGCTGTAGAATGGTTCCAGCAGCTTGTATAGCTGTTATATAAAAGATGGCGTCTATAAACCTCAAATCGGCGGCTGTAGAATGGTTCCATCAGCTTGTAGAGCTGTTATCTAAAAGATGGCGGCTATAAGACTTAAAATAAAGGCTGTAGAATAGTTCCAGCAATGTGTATAGCTGTTATATAAAGAATGGCGGCTATAACACTCAAAATGGCGGCTGTAGAATAGTTCCAGCAACTTGTGTAGCTGTTATAAAAAAAATGGCGGCTATAACACTCAAAATGGCTACTGTAGAAAGGTTCCAGCAGCTTGTAGAGCTACTATACAAACGATAGCGGCTTTAAGACTCAAAATGGCGGCTGTAGAATGGTTCCAGCAGCTTGTATAGCTGTTATATAAAAGATGGCGGCTATAAACCTCAAATCGGCGGCTGTAGAATGGTTCCAGCAGCTTGTAGAGCTGTTATATAAAAGATGGCGGCTACAAGACTCAAAATGAAGGCCGAAGAATGGTTCCAACAATTTGTATAGCTGTTATATAAAGAATGGCGGCTATAGGACTCAAAATGAAGGCTGTAGAATGGTTCCAGCAATTATATAAAAAATGCCGGCTATAAACCTCAAATCGGCGGCTGTAGAATGGTTCCAGCAGCTTCTATAGCTACTATATTAAAGATGACGGCTAAAGAACTCAAACTGGCGGCTGTAGAATGGTTCCAGCAGCTTGTGTAGCTACTATATTAAAGATGGCGTCTAAAGAACTCAAACTGGCTGCTGTAGAATGGTTCCAGCAACTTGTATTGCTGTTATAAAAATAAATGGCGGCTATAACACTCAAAATGGCTGCTGTAGAAAGGTTCCAGCAGATTGTAGAGCTACTATACAAAGGATAGCGGCTTTAAGACTCAAAATGGCGGCTGTAGAATGGTTCCAGCAGCTTGTATAGCTGTTATATAAAAGATGGCGGCTATAAACCTCAAATCGGCGGCTGTAGAATGGTTCCAGCAGCTTGTAGAGCTGTTATATAAAAGATGGCTATAAACTCAAAATGAAGGATGTAGAATAGTTCCAGCATCTTGTATAGCTGTTATATAAAAGATGGCGGCTATAAACCTCAAATCGGCGGCTGTAGAATGGTTCCAGCAGCTTGTAGAGCTGTTATATAAAAGATGGCGGCTACAAGACTCAAAATGAAGGCCGAAGAATGGTTCCAACAATTTGTATAGCTGTTATATAAAGAATGGCGGCTATAGGACTCAAAATGAAGGCTGTAGAATGGTTCCAGCAATTATATAAAAAATGCCGGCTATAAACCTCAAATCGGCGGCTGTAGAATGGTTCCAGCGCTTCTATAGCTACTATATTAAAGATGACGGCTAAAGAACTCAAACTGGCGGCTGTAGAATGGTTCCAGCAGCTTGTGTAGCTACTATATTAAAGATGGCGTCTAAAGAACTCAAACTGGCTGCTGTAGAATGGTTCCAGCAGATTGTAGAGCTACTATACAAAGGATAGCGGCTTTAAGACTCAAAATGGCGGCTGTAGAATGGTTCCAGCAGCTTGTATAGCTGTTATATAAAAGATGGCGGCTATAAACCTCAAATCGGCGGCTGTAGAATGGTTCCAGCAGCTTGTAGAGCTGTTATATAAAAGATGGCTATAAACTCAAAATGAAGGATGTAGAATAGTTCCAGCATCTTGTATAGCTGTTATATAAAGAATGGCGGCTATAACACCTAAAATGGCGGCTGTAGAATGGTTCCAGCAGTTATATAAAAAATGCCGGCTATAAACCTCAAATCGGCGGCTGTAGAATGGTTCCAGCAGCTTGTATAGCTACTATATTAAAGATGGCGGCTAAAGAACTCAAACTGGCGGCTGTAGAATGGTTCCAGCAGCTTGTGTAGCTACTATATTAAAGATGGCGTCTAAAGAACTCAAACTGGCGGCTGTAGAATGGTTCCAGCAACTTGTATTGCTGTTATATAAAGAATGGCGGCTATAAACCTCAAATCGGCGGATATAGAATGGTTCCAGCAGCTTGCAGAGCTGTTATATAAAAGATGGCGGCTATAAGACTCAAAATGAAGGCCGTAGAATGGTTCCAACAATTTGTATAGCTGTTATATAAAGAATGGCGGCTATAACACTAAAAATGGCGGCTGTAGAATGCTTCCAGCAGCTTGTATAGCTGTTATATAAGAAATGGCGGTTGTAAGACTCAAAATTGGCGGCTGTGGAATGGTTCCAGCAGCTTGTAGAGCTGTTATATAAAAGATGGTTATAAACTCAAAATGAAGGCTGTAGAATGATTCCAGCAACTTGTATAAATGTTATATAAAGAATGGCGGCTATAACACAATAAATGGCGGCTGAAGAATGGATCCAGCAGCTTTTATAGCTGTTATATAAAGGATGGCGTCTATAACACGCAAAATGAAGGCTGTAGAATGGTTCCAGCAGCTTGTATAACTGTTATATAAAAGACGGAGGCTATAGGACTCAAAATGGCGGCTGTAGAATGGTTCCAGCAGCTTGTAGAGCTGTTATATAAAAGATGGCGGCTATGAAACTCAAAATGAAAGCTGTATAATGATTCCAGCAGCTTGTAGAGCTGTTATCTAAATGATGGCGGCTATAACACCTAAAATGAAGGCTGTAGAATAGTACCAGCAATGTGTATAGCTGTTATATAAAGAATGGCGGCTATAACACTCAAAATGGCGGCTGTAGAATGCTTCCAGCAGCTTTTAGAGCTACTATACAAGGTATAGCGGCTTTAAGACTCAAAATGGCGGCTGTAGAATGGTCCCAGCAGCTTGTATAGCTGTTATATAAAAGATGGCGTCTATAAACCTCAAATCGGCGGCTGTAGAATGGTTCCAGCAGCTTTTAGAGCTACCATACAAAGGATAGCGGCTTTAAGACTCAAAATGGCGGCTGTAGAATGGTTCTAGCAACTTGTATAGCTGTTATATAAAAGATGGCGGCTATAAGACTCAAATTGAAGGCTGTAGAATAGATCCAGCAACTTGTATAGATGTTATATATTAAAAAAAGCGGCTATAAGACTCAAAATGGCGGCTGTGGAATGGTTCCAGCAACTTGTACAGATGTTATATAAAGAATGGCGGCTATAACACTCAAAATGGCTGCTGTAGAAAGGTTCCCGCAGCTTGTAGAGCTACTATACAAACGATAGCGGCTTTAAGACTCAAAATGGCGGCTGTAGAATGGTTCCAGCAGCTTGTTTAGCTGTTATATAAAAGATGGCGGCTATAAACCTCAAATCGGCGGCTGTAGAATGGTTCCAGCATCTTGTAGAGCTGTTATATAAAAGATGGCTATAAACTCAAAATGAAGGATGTAGAATAGTTCCAGCATCTTGTATAGCTGTTATATAAAGAATGGCGGCTATAACACCTAAAATGGCGGCTGTAGAATGGTTCCAGCAGTTATAGAAAAAATGCCGGCTATAAACCTCAAATCGGCGGCTGTAGAATGGTTCCAGCAGCTTGTATAGCTACTATATTAAAGATGGCGGCTAAAGAACTCAAACTGGCGGCTGTAGAATGGTTCCAGCAGCTTGTGTAGCTACTATATTAAAGATGGCGTCTAAAGAACTCAAACTGGCGGCTGTAGAATGGTTCCAGCAACTTGTATTGCTGTTATATAAAGAATGGCGGCTATTAACCTCAAATCAGCGGATATAGAATGGTTCCAGCAGCTTGCAGAGCTGTTATATAAAAGATGGCGGCTATAAGACTCAAAATGAAGGCCGTAGAATGGTTCCAACAATTTGTATAGCTGTTATATAAAGAATGGCGGCTATAACACTAAAAATGGCGACTGTAGAATGCTTCCAGCAGCTTGTATAGCTGTTATATAAGAAATGGCGGTTGTAAGACTCAAAATTGGCGGCTGTGGAATGGTTCCAGCAGCTTGTAGAGCTGTTATATAAAAGATGGTTATAAACTCAAAATGAAGGCTGTAGAATGATTCCAGCAACTTGTATAAATGTTATATAAAGAATGGCGGCTATAACACTATAAATGGCGGCTGAAGAATGGATCCAGCAGCTTTTATAGCTGTTATATAAAGGATAGCGGCTATAACACTCAAAATGAAGGCTGTAGAATGGTTCTAGCAGCTTGTATAGCTGTTATATAAAGAATGGCGGCTATAACACTCAAAATTGGCGGCTGTGGAATGGTTTCAGCAGCTTGTAGAGCTGTTATATAAAAGATGGCTATAAACTCAAAATGAAGGATGTAGAATGATTCCAAAAAATTGTATAAATGTTATATAAAGAATGGCGGCTATAACACTCAAAATGGCGGCTAAAGAATGGATCCAATAGCTTTTATAGCTGTTATATAAAGGATGGCGGCTATAACACTCAAAATGAAGGCTGTAGAATGGTTCCAACAGCTTGTACAGCTGTTATATAAAAGATGGCGGCTATAGGACTCAAAATGAAGGCTGTAGAATGGTTCCAGCAGCTTGTATAGCTGTTATATAAAATATGGCTATAAACTCAAAATGAAGGCTGTAGAATGATTCCAGCAATTTGTATAGCTGTTATATAAAAGATGGCGGCTATGAAACTCAAAATGAAGGCTGTAGAATGATTCCAGCAGCTTGTATAGCTACTATATTAAAGATGGCGGCTATAAGACTCAAAATGGCGGCTGTGGAATGGTTCCAGCAGCTTGTAGAGCTGTTATATAAAAGATGGCTATAAACTCAAAATAAAGGATGTAGAATGGTTCCAGCATCTTGCATAGCTGTTATATAAAGAATGGCGGCTATAACACTCAAAATGGCGGCTGTAGAATGCTTCCAGCGGCTTGTATAGCTGTTATATAAGAAATGGTGGTTGTAAGACTCAAAATTGGCGGCTGTGGAATGGTTCCAGGAGCTTGTAGAGCTGTTATATAAAAGATGGCTATAAACTCAAAATGAAGGCTGTAGAATGATTCCAGCAAATGGTATAAATGTTATATAAAGAATTGCGGCTATAACACTTAAAATGGCGGCTGAAGAATGGATCCAGCAGCTTTTATAGCTGTTATATAAAGGATGGCGGCTATAACACTCAAAATGAAGGCTGTAGAATGCTTCCAGCGGCTTGTATAGCTGTTATATAAAAGATGGCATCTATAGGACTCAAAATGAAGGCTGTAGAATGGTTCCAGCATCTTGTATAGCTGTTATATAAAGAATGGCGGATATAACACTCAAAATGGCGGCTGTAGAATGTTTCCAGCAGCTGTATAGCTGTTATAAAAGAAATGGCGGTTGTAAGACTCAAATTTGGCGGCTGTGGAATGGTTCCAGCAGCTTGTAGAGCTGTTATATAAAAGATATCTATAAATTCAAAATGGCGGCTGTAGAATGATTCCAGCAACTTGTATAAATGTTATATAAAGAATAGCGGCTATAACACTCAAAATGGCGGCTGAAGAATGGTTCCAGCAGCTTGTATAGCTACTATATTAAAGATGGCGGCTATAAGACTCAAAATGGCGGCTGTAGAATGTTTCCAGCAGCTTGTAGAGCTGTTATATAAAAGATGGCTATAAATTTAAAATAAAGGATGTAGAATGGTTCCAGCATCTTGTATAGCTGTTATATAAAGAATGGCGGCTATAACACTCAAAATGGCGGCTGTAGAATGCTTGCAGCAGCTTGTATAGCTGTTATATAAAAGATGGCTATAAACTCAAAATGAAGGACGTAGAATGATTCCAGCAAATTTTATAAATGTTATATAAAGAATGGCGGCTATAACACTCAAAATGGCGGCTGAAGAATGGATCCAATAGCTTTTTATAGCTGTTATATAAAGGATGGCGGCTATAACACTCAAAATGAAGGCTGTAGAATGGTTCCAACAGCCTGTACAGCTGTTATATAAAAGATGGCAGCTATAGGACTCAAAATGGCGGCTGTAGAATGGTTCCAGCAACTTGTATAGCTGTTATATAAAGAATGGCGGCTACAACACTCAAAATGGCGGCTGTAGAATGGTTCCAGCATCTTGTATAGCTGTTATATAAAGAATGGCGGCTATAACACTCAAAATGGCGGCTAAAGAATGGATCCAATAGCTTTTATAGCTGTTATATAAAGGATGGCGGCTATAACACTCAAAATGAAGGCTGTAGAATGGTTCCAACAGCTTGTACAGCTGTTATATAAAAGATGGCGGCTATAGGACTCAAAATGAAGGCTGTAGAATGGTTCCAGCAGCTTGTATAGCTGTTATATAAAATATGGCTATAAACTCAAAATGAAGGCTGTAGAATGATTCCAGCAATTTGTATAGCTGTTATATAAAAGATGGCGGCTATGAAACTCAAAATGAAGGCTGTAGAATGATTCCAGCAGCTTGTATAGCTACTATATTAAAGATGGCGGCTATAAGACTCAAAATGGCGGCTGTGGAATGGTTCCAGCAGCTTGTAGAGCTGTTATATAAAAGATGGCTATAAACTCAAAATAAAGGATGTAGAATGGTTCCAGCATCTTGCATAGCTGTTATATAAAGAATGGCGGCTATAACACTCAAAATGGCGGCTGTAGAATGCTTCCAGCGGCTTGTATAGCTGTTATATAAGAAATGGTGGTTGTAAGACTCAAAATTGGCGGCTGTGGAATGGTTCCAGGAGCTTGTAGAGCTGTTATATAAAAGATGGCTATAAACTCAAAATGAAGGCTGTAGAATGATTCCAGCAAATTGTATAAATGTTATATAAAGAATTGCGGCTATAACACTTAAAATGGCGGCTGAAGAATGGATCCAGCAGCTTTTATAGCTGTTATATAAAGGATGGCGGCTATAACACTCAAAATGAAGGCTGTAGAATGCTTCCAGCGGCTTGTATAGCTGTTATATAAAAGATGGCATCTATAGGACTCAAAATGAAGGCTGTAGAATGGTTCCAGCATCTTGTATAGCTGTTATATAAAGAATGGCGGATATAACACTCAAAATGGCGGCTGTAGAATGTTTCCAGCAGCTGTATAGCTGTTATAAAAGAAATGGCGGTTGTAAGACTCAAATTTGGCGGCTGTGGAATGGTTCCAGCAGCTTGTAGAGCTGTTATATAAAAGATATCTATAAATTCAAAATGGCGGCTGTAGAATGATTCCAGCAACTTGTATAAATGTTATATAAAGAATAGCGGCTATAACACTCAAAATGGCGGCTGAAGAATGGTTCCAGCAGCTTGTATAGCTACTATATTAAAGATGGCGGCTATAAGACTCAAAATGGCGGCTGTAGAATGTTTCCAGCAGCTTGTAGAGCTGTTATATAAAAGATGGCTATAAATTTAAAATAAAGGATGTAGAATGGTTCCAGCATCTTGTATAGCTGTTATATAAAGAATGGCGGCTATAACACTCAAAATGGCGGCTGTAGAATGCTTGCAGCAGCTTGTATAGCTGTTATATAAAAGATGGCTATAAACTCAAAATGAAGGACGTAGAATGATTCCAGCAAATTTTATAAATGTTATATAAAGAATGGCGGCTATAACACTCAAAATGGCGGCTGAAGAATGGATCCAATAGCTTTTATAGCTGTTATATAAAGGATGGCGGCTATAACACTCAAAATGAAGGCTGTAGAATGGTTCCAACAGCCTGTACAGCTGTTATATAAAAGATGGCAGCTATAGGACTCAAAATGGCGGCTGTAGAATGGTTCCAGCAACTTGTATAGCTGTTATATAAAGAATGGCGGCTACAACACTCAAAATGGCGGCTGTAGAATGGTTCCAGCATCTTGTATAGCTGTTATATAAAGAATGGCGGCTATAACACTCAAAATGGCGGCTGTGGAATGCTTCCAGCAGCTTGTATAGCTGTTATATAAGAAATGGCGGTTGTAAGACTCAAATTTGGCGGCTGTGGAATGGTTCCAGCAGCTTGTAGAGGTGTTATATAAAAGATGGCTATAAACTCAAAATGAAGGCTGTAGAATGATTCCAGCAACTTGTATAGCTGTTATATAAAAGATGGCGGCTATGAAACTCAAAATGAAGGCTGTAGAATGGATCTAGCAGCTTTTATAGCTGTTATATAAAGGATGGCGGCTATAACACTCAAAATGGCGGCTGTAGAATGGTTCCAACAGCTTGTACAGCTGTTATATAAAAGATGGCGGCTATAGGACTCAAAATGGCGGCTGTAGAATGGTTCCAGCAACTTGTATAGCTGTTATATAAAGAATGGCGGCTTCAACACTCAAAATGGCGGCTGTAGAATGGTTCCAGCATCTTGTATAGCTGTTATATAAAGAATGGCGGCTATAACACTCAAAATGGCGGCTGTAGAATGGATCTAGCAGCTTTTATAGCTGTTATATAAAGGATGGCGGCTATAACACTCAAAATGAAGGCTGTAGAATGGTTCCAACAGCTTGTACAGCTGTTATATAAAAGATGGCGGCTATAGGACTCAAAATGAAAGCTGTAGAATGGTTCCAGCAGCTTGTATAGCTGTTATATAAAATATGGCTATAAACTCAAAATGAAGGCTGTAGAATGATTCCAGCAATTTGTATAGCTGTTATATAAAAGATGGCGGCTATGAAACTCAAAATGAAGGCTGTAGAATGATTCCAGCAGCTTGTATAGCTACTATATTAAAGATGGCGGCTATAAGACTCAAAATGGCGGCTGTGGAATGGTTCCAGCAGCTTGTAGAGCTGTTATATAAAAGATGGCTATAAACTCAAAATAAAGGATGTAGAATGGTTCCAGCATCTTGCATAGCTGTTATATAAAGAATGGCGGCTATAACACTCAAAATGGCGGCTGTAGAATGCTTCCAGCGGCTTGTATAGCTGTTATATAAGAAATGGTGGTTGTAAGACTCAAAATTGGCGGCTGTGGAATGGTTCCAGGAGCTTGTAGAGCTGTTATATAAAAGATGGCTATAAACTCAAAATGAAGGCTGTAGAATGATTCCAGCAAATTGTATAAATGTTATATAAAGAATTGCGGCTATAACACTTAAAATGGCGGCTGAAGAATGGATCCAGCAGCTTTTATAGCTGTTATATAAAGGATGGCGGCTATAACACTCAAAATGAAGGCTGTAGAATGCTTCCAGCGGCTTGTATAGCTGTTATATAAAAGATGGCATCTATAGGACTCAAAATGAAGGCTGTAGAATGGTTCCAGCAACTTGTATAGCTGTTATATAAAGAATGGCGGCTACAACACTCAAAATGGCGGCTGTAGAATGGTTCCAGCATCTTGTATAGCTGTTATATAAAGAATGGCGGATATAACACTCAAAATGGCGGCTGTAGAATGTTTCCAGCAGCTGTATAGCTGTTATAAAAGAAATGGCGGTTGTAAGACTCAAATTTGGCGGCTGTGGAATGGTTCCAGCAGCTTGTAGAGCTGTTATATAAAAGATATCTATAAACTCAAAATGGCGGCTGTAGAATGATTCCAGCAACTTGTATAAATGTTATATAAAGAATAGCGGCTATAACACTCAAAATGGCGGCTGAAGAATGGTTCCAGCAGCTTGTATAGCTACTATATTAAAGATGGCGGCTATAAGACTCAAAATGGCGGCTGTAGAATGTTTCCAGCAGCTTGTAGAGCTGTTATATAAAAGATGGCTATAAATTTAAAATAAAGGATGTAGAATGGTTCCAGCATCTTGTATAGCTGTTATATAAAGAATGGCGGCTATAACACTCAAAATGGCGGCTGTAGAATGCTTGCAGCAGCTTGTATAGCTGTTATATAAAAGATGGCTATAAACTCAAAATGAAGGACGTAGAATGATTCCAGCAAATTTTATAAATGTTATATAAAGAATGGCGGCTATAACACTCAAAATGGCGGCTGAAGAATGGATCCAATAGCTTTTATAGCTGTTATATAAAGGATGGCGGCTAAAACATTAAAAATGAAGGCTGTAGAATGGTTCCAACAGCCTGTACAGCTGTTATATAAAAGATGGCAGCTATAGGACTCAAAATGGCGGCTGTAGAATGGTTCCAGCAACTTGTATAGCTGTTATATAAAGAATGGCGGCTACAACACTCAAAATGGCGGCTGTAGAATGGTTCCAGCATCTTGTATAGCTGTTATATAAAGAATGGCGGCTATAACACTCAAAATGGCGGCTGTAGAATGCTTCCAGCAGCTTGTATAGCTGTTATATAAGAAATGGCGGTTGTAAGACTCAAATTTGGCGGCTGTGGAATGGTTCCAGCAGCTTGTAGAGGTGTTATATAAAAGATGGCTATAAACTCAAAATGAAGGCTGTAGAATGATTCCAGCAACTTGTATAGCTGTTATATAAAAGATGGCGGCTATGAAACTCAAAATGAAGGCTGTAGAATGGATCTAGCAGCTTTTATAGCTGTTATATAAAGGATGGCGGCTATAACACTCAAAATGGCGGCTGTAGAATGGTTCCAACAGCTTGTACAGCTGTTATATAAAAGATGGCGGCTATAGGACTCAAAATGGCGGCTGTAGAATGGTTCCAGCAACTTGTATAGCTGTTATATAAAGAATGGCGGCTTCAACACTCAAAATGGCGGCTGTAGAATGGTTCCAGCATCTTGTATAGCTGTTATATAAAGAATGGCGGCTATAACACTCAAAATGGCGGCTGTAGAATGCTTCCAGCAGCTTGTACAGCTGTTATATAAGAAATGGCGGTTGTAAGACTCAAATTTGGTGGCTGTGAAATGGTTCCAGCAGCTTGTAGAGCTGTTATTTAAAAGATGACTATAAACTCAAAATGGCGGTTGTAGAATGATTCCAGCAACTTGTATAGCTGTTATATAAAAGATGGCGGCTATGAAACTCAAAATGAAGGCTGTAGAATGATTCCAGCAGCTTGTATAGCTACTATATTAAAGATGGCGGCTATAAGACTCAAAATGGCGGCTGTAGAATGGTTCCAGCAGCTTGTAAAGCTGTTATATAAAAGATGGCTATAAACTCAAAATAAAGGATGTAGAATGGTTCCAGCATCTTGTATAGCTGTTATATAAAGAATGGCGGCTATAACACTCAAAATGGCGGCTGTAGAATGCTTCCAGCGGCTTGTATAGCTGTTATATAAGAAATGGTGGTTGTAAGACTCAAAATTGGCGGCTGTGGAATGGTTCCAGCAGCTTGTAGAGCTGTTATATAAAAGATGGCTATAAATTCAAAATGAAGGCTGTAGAATGATTCCAGCAAATTGTATAAATGTTATATAAAGAATGGCGGCTATAACACTCAAAATGGCGGCTGAAGAATTGATCCAGCAGCTTTTATAGCTGTTATATAAAGGATGGCGGCTATAACACTCAAAATGAAGGCTGTAAAATGGTTCCAACAGCTTGTACAGCTGTTATATAAAAGATGGCGGCTATAGGACTCAAAATGAAGGCTGTAGAATGGTTCCAGCAACTTGTATAGCTGTTATATAAAGAATGGCGGCTACAACACTCAAAATGGCGGCTGTAGAATGGTTCCAGCATCTTGTATAGCTGTTATATAAAGAATGGCGGCTATAACACTCAAAATGGCGGCTGTAGAATGCTTCCAGCAGCTTGTATAGCTGTTATATAAGAAATGGCGGTTGTAAGACTCAAATTTGGCGGCTGTGGAATGGTTCCAGCAGCTTGTAGAGGTGTTATATAAAAGATGGCTATAAACTCAAAATGAAGGCTGTAAAATGATTCCAGCAAATTGTATAAATGTTATATAAAGAATGGCGGCTATAACACTCAAAATGGCGGCTGAAGAATGGATCTAGCAGCTTTTATAGCTGTTATATAAAGGATGGCGGCTATAACACTCAAAATGGCGGCTGTAGAATGGTTCCAACAGCTTGTACAGCTGTTATATGAAAGATGGCGGCTATAGGACTCAAAATGGCGGCTGTAGAATGGTTCCAGCAACTTGTATAGCTGTTATATAAAGAATGGCGGCTACAACACTCAAAATGGCGGCTGTAGAATGGTTCCAGCATCTTGTATAGCTGTTATATAAAGAATGGCGGCTATAACACTCAAAATGGCGGCTGTAGAATGCTTCCAGCAGCTTGTACAGCTGTTATATAAGAAATGGCGGTTGTAAGACTCAAATTTGGTGGCTGTGAAATGGTTCCAGCAGCTTGTAGAGCTGTTATTTAAAAGATGACTATAAACTCAAAATGGCGGCTGTAGAATGATTCCAGCAACTTGTATAGCTGTTATATAAAAGATGGCGGCTATGAAACTCAAACTGAAGGCTGTAGAATGATTCCAGCAGCTTGTATAGCTACTATATTAAAGGCGGCTGTAGAATGGTTCCAGCAGCTTGTAAAGCTGTTATATAAAAGATGGCTATAAACTCAAAATAAAGGATGTAGAATGGTTCCAGCATCTTGTATAGCTGTTATATAAAGAATGGCGGCTATAACACTCAAAATGGCGGCTGTAGAATGCTTCCAGCAGCTTGTACAGCTGTTATATAAGAAATGGCGGCTATAAGACTCAAAATTGGCGGCTGTGGAATGGTTTCAGCAGCTTGTAGAGCTGTTATATAAAATATGGCTATAAACTCAAAATGAAGGCTGTAGAATGATTCCAGCAATTTGTATAGCTGTTATATAAAAGATGGCGGCTATGAAACTCAAAATGAAGGCTGTAGAATGATTCCAGCAGCTTGTATAGCTACTATATTAAAGATGGCGGCTATAAGACTCAAAATGGTGGCTGTAGAATGGTTCCAGCAGCTTGTAGAGCTGTTATATAAAAGATGGCTATAAACTCAAAATAAAGGATGTAGAATGGTTCCAGCATCTTGCATAGCTGTTATATAAAGAATGGCGGCTATAACACTCAAAATGGCGGCTGTAGAATGCTTCCAGCAGCTTGTATAGCTGTTATATAAGAAATGGTGGTTGTAAGACTCAAAATTGTATAAATGTTATATAAAGAATGGCGGCTATAACACTCAAAATGGCGGCTGAAGAATGGATGCAATAGCTTTTATAGCTGTTATATAAAGGATGGCGGCTATAACACTCAAAATGAAGGCTGTAGAATGGTTCCAACAGCTTGTACAGCTGTTATATAAAAGATGGCGGCTATAGGACTCAAAATGGCGGCTGTAGAATGGTTCCAGCAACTTGTATAGCTGTTATCTAAAGAATGGCGGCTACAACACTCAAAATGGCGGCTGTAGAATGGTTCCAGCATCTTGTATAGCTGTTATATAAAGAATGGCGGCTATAACACTCAAAATGGCGGCTGTAGAATGCTTCCAGCAGCTTGTATAGCTGTTATATAAGAAATGGCGGTTGTAAGACTCAAATTTGGCGGCTGTGGAATGGTTCCAGCAGCTTGTAGAGGTGTTATATAAAAGATGGCTATTAACTCAAAATGAAGGCTGTTGAATGATTCCAGCAAATTGTATAAATGTTATATAAAGAATGGCGGCTATAACACTCAAAATGGCGGCTGAAGAATGGATCTAGCAGCTTTTATAGCTGTTATATAAAGGATGGCGGCTATAACACTCAAAATGGCGGCTGTAGAATGGTTCCAACAGCTTGTACAGCTGTTATATAAAAGATGGCGGCTATAGGACTCAAAATGAAGGCTGTAGAATGGTTCCAGCAACTTGTATAGCTGTTATATAAAGAATGGCGGCTACAACACTCAAAATGGCGGCTGTAGAATGGTTCCAGCATCTTGTATAGCTGTTATATAAAGAATGGCGGCTATAACACTCAAAATGGCGGCTGTAGAATGCTTCCAGCAGCTTGTACAGCTGTTATATAAGAAATGGCGGTTGTAAGACTCAAATTTGGTGGATGTGAAATGGTTCCAGCAGCTTGTAGAGCTGTTATTTAAAAGATGACTATAAACTCAAAATGGCGGCTGTAGAATGATTCCAGCAACTTGTATAGCTGTTATATAAAAGATGGCGGCTATGAAACTCAAAATGAAGGCTGTAGAATGATTCCAGCAGCTTGTATAGCTACTATATTAAGGATGGCGGCTATAAGACTCAAAATGGCGGCTGTAGAATGGTTCCAGCAGCTTGTAGAGCTGTTATATAAAAGATGGCTATAAACTCAAAATAAAGGATGTAGAATGGTTCCAGCATCTTGTATAGCTGTTATATAAAGAATGGCGGCTATAACACTCAAAATGGCGGCAGTAGAATGCTTCCAGCAGCTTGTATAGCTGTTATATAAGAAATGGCGGTTGTAAGACTCAAAATTGGCGGCTGTGGAATGGTTCCAGCAGCTTGTAGAGCTGTTATATAAAAAATGGCTATAAACTCAAAATGAAGGCTTTAGAATGATTCCAGCAAATTGTATAAATGTTATATAAAGAATGGCGGCTATAACACTCAAAATGGCGGCTGTAGAATGCTTCCAGCAGCTTTTATAGCTGTTATATAAAGGATGGCGGCTATAACACTCAAAATGAAGGCTGTAGAATGGTTCCAACAGCTTGTACAGCTGTTATATAAAATATGGCGGCTATAGGACTCAAAATGAAGGCTGTAGAATGGTTCCAGCAACTTGTATAAATGTTATATAAAGAATGGCGGCTACAACACTCAAAATGGCGGCTGTAGAATGGTTCCAGCATCTTGTATAGCTGTTATATAAAGAATGGCGGCTATAACACTCAAAATGGCGGCTGTAGAATGCTTCCAGCAGCTTGTATAGCTCTTATATAAGAAATGGCGGTTGTAAGACTCAAATTTGGCGGCTGTGGAATGGTTCCAGCAGCTTGTAGAGCTGTTATATAAAAGATGACTATAAACTCAAAATGGCGGCTGTAGAATGATTCTAGCAAACTGTATAAATGTTATATAAAGAATGGCGGCTATAACACTCAAAATGGCGGCTGAAGAATGAATCCAGCAGCTTTTATAGCTGTTATATAAAGGATGGCGGCTATAACACTCAAAATGGCGGCTGAAGAATGGTTACAGCAGCTTGTATAGCTACTATATCAAAGATGGCGGCTATAAGACTCAAAATGGCGGCTGTAGAATGTTTCCAGCAGCTTGTAGAGCTGTTATATAAAAGATGGCTATAAACTCAAAATAAAGGATGTAGAATGGTTCCAGCATCTTGTATAGCTGTTATATAAAGAATGGCGGCTATAACACTCAAAATGGCGGCTGTAGAATGCTTCAGCAGCTTGTATAGCTGTTATATAAGAAATGGCGGTTGAAAGACTCAAAATTGGCGGCTGTGGAATGGTTCAGCAGCTTGTAGAGCTGTTATATGAAAGATGGCTATAAACTCAAAATGGCGGCTGTAGAATGATTCCAGCAACTTGTATAAATGTTATATAAAGAATGGCGGCTATAACACTCAAAATGAAGGCTGTAGAATGGTTCCAGCAACTTGTATAGCTGTTATATAAAGAATGGCGGCTATAACACTCAAAATGGCGGCTTTGAATGGTTCCAGCATCTTGTATAGCTGTTATATAAAGAATGGCGGCTATAACACTCAAAATGGCGGCTGTGGAATGGTTCCAGCAGCTTGTATAGCTGTTATATAAGAAATGGAGGTTGTAAGACTCAAAATTGGCGGCTGTAGAATGGTTCAGCAGCTTGTAGAGCTGTTATATTAAAGATGGCCATAAACTCAAAATGGCGGCTGTAGAATGATTCCAGCAACTTGTATAAATGTTATATAAAGAATGACAGCTATAACACTCAAAATGGAAGCTGAAGAATGGATCCAGCAGCTTTTATAGCTGTTATATAAAAGATGGCGGCTATAACACTCAAAATGAAGGCTGTAGAATGGTTTCAACAGCTTGTATAGCTGTTATATAAAAGATGGCGGCTATAGGACTCAAAATGAAGGCTGTAGAATGGTTCCAGAAACTTGTATAGCTGTTATATAAAGAATGGCGGCTATAACACTCAAAATGGCGGCTGTAGAATGCTTCCAGCAGCTTGTATAGCTGTTATATAAGAAATGGCGGTTGTAAGACTCAAAATTGGCGGCTATGGAATGGTTCCAGCAGCTTGTACAGCTGTTATATAAAAGATGGCTATAAACTCAAAATGAAGGCTGTAGAATGATTCCAGCAAATTGTATAAATGTTATATAAAGAATGGCGGCTATAACACTCAAAATGGCGGCTGAAGAATGAATCCAGCAGCTTTTATAGCTGTTATATAAAGGATGGCGGCTAAAACACTCAAAATGAAGGCTGTAGAATGGTTCCAACAGCTTGTACAGCTGTTATATAAAAGATGGCGGCTATAGGACTCAAAATGAAGGCTGTAGAATGGTTCCAGGAACTTGTATAGCTGCTATATAAAGAATGGCGGCTACAACACTTAAAATGGCGGCTGTAGAATGATTCCAGCATCTTGTATAGCTATTATATAAAGAATGGCGGCTATAACACTCAAAATGGCGGCTGTAGAATGCTTCCAGCAGCTTGTATAGCTGTTATATAAGAAATGGCGGTTTTAAGACTCAAATTTGGCGGCTGTGGAATTGTTCCAGCAGCTTTTAGAGCTGTTATATAAAAGATGACTATAAACTCAAAATGGCGGCTGTAGAATGATTCCAGCAACTTGTATAAATGTTATATAAAGAATGGCGGCTATAACACTCAAAACGGCGGCTGAAGAATGAATCCAGCAGCTTTTATAGCTGTTATATAAAGGATGGCGGCTATAACACTCAAAATGGCGGCTGAAGAATGGTTACAGCAGCTTGTATAGCTACTATATTAAAGATGGCGGCTATAAGACTCAAAATGGCGGCTGTAGAATGTTTCCAGCAGCTTGTAGAGCTGTTATATAAAAGATGGCTATAAACTCAAAATAAAGGATCTAGAATGGTTCCAGCATCTTGTATAGCTGTTATATAAAGAATGGCGGCTATAACACTCAAAATGGCGGCTGTAGAATGCTTCCAGCAGCTTGTATAGCTGTTATATAAGAAATGGCGGTTGTAAGACTCAAAATTGGCGGCTGTGGAATGGTTCCAGCAGCTTAAAGAGCTGTTATATAAAAGATGGCTATAAACTCAAAATGGCGGCTGTAGAATGATTCCAGCAACTTGTATAAATGTTATATAAAGAATGGCGGCTATAACACTCAAAATGGCGGCTGAAGAATGAATCCAGCAGCTTTCATAGCTGTTATATAAAGGATGGCGGCTATAACACTCAAAATGGCGGCTGAAGAATGATTACAGCAGCTTGTATAGCTACTATATTAAAGATGGCGGCTATAAGACTCAAAATGGCGGCTGTAGAATGTTTCCAGCAGCTTGTAGAGCTGTTATATAAAAGATGGCTATAAACTCAAAATAAAGGATGTAGAATGGTTCCAGCAGCTTGTATAGCTGTTATATAAAGAATGGCGGCTATAGCACTCAAAATGGCGGCTTTGAATGGTTCCAGCATCTTGTATAGCTGTTATATAAAGAATGGCGGCTATAACACTCAAAATGAAGGCTGTAGAATGGTTCCAGCAACTTGTATAGCTGTTATATAAAGAATGGCGGCTATAACACTCAAAATGGCGGCTTTGAATGGTTCCAGCATCTTGTATAGCTGTTATATAAAGAATGGCGGCTATAACACTCAAAATGGCGGCTGTAGAATGATTCCAGCAGCTTGTATAGCTGTTATATAAGAAATGGAGGTTGTAAGACTCAAAATTGGCGGCTGTAGAATGGTTCAGCAGCTTGTAGAGCTGTTATATTAAAGATGGCCATAAACTCAAAATGGCGGCTGTAGAATGATTCCAGCAACTTGTATAAATGTTATATAAAGAATGACAGCTATAACACTCAAAATGGAAGCTGAAGAATGGATCCAGCAGCTTTTATAGCTGTTATATAAAAGATGGCGGCTATAACACTCAAAATGAAGGCTGTAGAATGGTTTCAACAGCTTGTATAGCTGTTATATAAAAGATGGCGGCTATAGGACTCAAAATGAAGGCTGTAGAATGGTTCCAGAAACTTGTATAGCTGTTATATAAAGAATGGCGGCTATAACACTCAAAATGGCGGCTGTAGAATGCTTCCAGCAGCTTGTATAGCTGTTATATAAGAAATGGCGGTTGTAAGACTCAAAATTGGCGGCTGTGGAATGGTTCCAGCAGCTTGTACAGCTGTTATATAAAAGATGGCTATAAACTCAAAATGAAGGCTGTAGAATGATTCCAGCAAATTGTATAAATGTTATATAAAGAATGGCGGCTATAACACTCAAAATGGCGGCTGAAGAATGAATCCAGCAGCTTTTATAGCTGTTATATAAAGGATGGCGGCTATAACACTCAAAATGAAGGCTGTAGAATGGTTCCAACAGCTTGTACAGCTGTTATATAAAAGATGGCGGCTATAGGACTCAAAATGAAGGCTGTAGAATGGTTCCAGGAACTTGTATAGCTGCTATATAAAGAATGGCGGCTACAACACTCAAAATGGCGGCTGTAGAATGATTCCAGCATCTTGTATAGCTATTATATAAAGAATGGCGGCTATAACACTCAAAATGGCGGCTGTAGAATGCTTCCAGCAGCTTGTATAGCTGTTATATAAGAAATGGCGGTTTTAAGACTCAAATTTGGCGGCTGTGGAATTGTTCCAGCAGCTTTTAGAGCTGTTATATAAAAGATGACTATAAACTCAAAATGGCGGCTGTAGAATGATTCCAGCAACTTGTATAAATGTTATATAAAGAATGGCGGCTATAACACTCAAAACGGCGGCTGAAGAATGAATCCAGCAGCTTTTATAGCTGTTATATAAAGGATGGCGGCTATAACACTCAAAATGGCGGCTGAAGAATGGTTACAGCAGCTTGTATAGCTACTATATTAAAGATGGCGGCTATAAGACTCAAAATGGCGGCTGTAGAATGTTTCCAGCAGCTTGTAGAGCTGTTATATAAAAGATGGCTATAAACTCAAAATAAAGGATCTAGAATGGTTCCAGCATCTTGTATAGCTGTTATATAAAGAATGGCGGCTATAACACTCAAAATGGCGGCTGTAGAATGCTTCCAGCAGCTTGTATAGCTGTTATATAAGAAATGGCGGTTTTAAGACTCAAATTTGGCGGCTGTGGAATTGTTCCAGCAGCTTAAAGAGCTGTTATATAAAAGATGGCTATAAACTCAAAATGGCGGCTGTAGAATGATTCCAGCAACTTGTATAAATGTTATATAAAGAATGGCGGCTATAACACTCAAAATGGCGGCTGAAGAATGAATCCAGCAGCTTTCATAGCTGTTATATAAAGGATGGCGGCTATAACACTCAAAATGGCGGCTGAAGAATGGTTACAGCAGCTTGTATAGCTACTATATTAAAGATGGCGGCTATAAGACTCAAAATGGCGGCTGTAGAATGTTTCCAGCAGCTTGTAGAGCTGTTATATAAAAGATGGCTATAAACTCAAAATAAAGGATGTAGAATGGTTCCAGCATCTTGTATAGCTGGTAAATAAAGAATGGCGGCTATAACACTCAAAATGGCGGCTGTAGAATGCTTCCAGCAGCTTGAATAGCTGTTATATAAGAAATGGCGGTTGTAAGACTCAAAATTGGCGGCTGTGGAATGGTTCAGCAGCTTGTATAGCTGTTATATGAAAGATGGCTATAAACTCAAAATGGCGGCTGTAGAATGATTCCAGCAACTTGTATAAATGTTATATAAAGAATGGCGGCTATAACACTTAAAATGAAGGCTGTAGAATGGTTCCAGCAACTTGTAGAGCTGTTATATAAAGAATGGCGGCTATAACACGCAAAATGGCGGCTGTAGAATGGTTCCAGCATCTTGTATAGCTGTTATATAAAGAATGGCGGCTATAACACTCAAAATGGCGGCTGTAGAATGCTTCCAGCAGCTTGTATAGCTGTTATATAAGAAATGGCGGTTGTGAGACTCAAATTTGGCGGCTGTGGAATTGTTCCAGCAGCTTGTAGAGCTGTTATATAAAAGATGGCCATAAACTCAAAATGGCGGCTGTAGTATGATTCCAGCAACTTGTATAAATGTTATATAAAGAATGGCGGCTATAACACTGAAAATGGCGGCTGTAGAATGAATCCAGCAGCTTTTATAGCTGTTATATAAAGGATGGCGGCTATAACACTCAAAATGAAGGCTGTAGAATGGTTCCAACAGCTTGTACAGCTGTTATATAAAAGATGGCGGCTGTAGGACTCAAAATGAAGGCTGTAGAATGGTTCCAGCAACTTGTATAGCTGCTATATAAAGAATGGCGGCTACAACACTCAAAATGGCGGCTGTAGAATGGTTCCAGCATCTTGTATAGCTATTATATAAAGAATGGCGGCTATAACACTCAAAATGGCGGCTGAAGAATGCTTCCAGCAGCTTGTATGGCTGTTATATAAGAAATGGCGGTTGTAAGACTCAAATTTGGCGGCTGTGGAATTGTTCCAGCAGCTTTTAGAGCTGTTATATAAAAGATGACTATAAACTCAAAATGGCGGCTGTAGAATGATTCCAGCAGCTTGTATAGCTACTATATTAAAGAAGGGCGGCTATAAGACTTAAAATGGCGGCTGTAGAATGTTTCCAGCAGCTTGTAGAGCTGTGTAGCAGGAGAGATGGTCACACTTGCTCTCTTGCTACTCTTCGATCCCGGTATTTTAATTGACTCTCTGAGAGAGAGGAAAGTTTAGCGGGTCTGACGTGTGAGTCAGTCGTTGCTGAGCGTTGAGGAGTGTAAGACAAATATCGAGGAAACATTAATTATATCTAATAAATAATAACCATAATAAATAATAAAAACAATTAAGAAATAAATAAACTATTATTAATCTAAAGAAACTAAAACCCGAATCTCCTAAATATTCTGGCATTGGTTAATGTATCTACCGCCCACAATATCAGAAGTGGTGAACTTTAACGCAATGGACATCAACATTGAGGCTCACAATTTGCCAACTTTAAAGAAGTGGTTGGAGCTATTGGACTTGCCTACAACAGGGTCAAAGGCCGAGCTTGTGGCGCGCTTAAACGATGTTCCAGTGGATCGACGAGGAGCTTGTTCCATATCTATTGGAACTGAGACTGTCGAGGAAAGTACAGAAGACGAAAGTAACCGTCAACTGTCAGAGACCACAAATGAGAAAGAGGGAGACAACAACACTGATGTCTTGCTAAAAAAATTGTGCGATTTACTGCGTCCACAATTGTTCGACATAGTGGCGCCTCAACGCCAGACAGAAAACGAAACGCATGATTCAGTGCCGGCGAGCAACGACAGCGGCAGCGAAAACGAGATGGCAGCAGAACCGATTGGCGCGCAAAACCAGCGTCATGAACCAGTGTTGGTAAATCAACGCTCGGAGGAGGTGTTGGAAAGCGGTTTTTCGTCGGCTGCAAAATTCCAATTAGCAAAAGAAGCGTTGTTGGAATTTAATGGGAACTCGTGTGGAAAGAAATGGGTCACGCAGCTGACAAACATAAGCGGTGTATATGGAATCAAAGGTGTACAAATGCACATGCTTCTAGTCTCCAAGCTTAAAGGACGGGCTCATGAGTGGTTACATGCCAATAGTACGCGCATTTTGGAACCCGTGGGCAACATCTGTGAGCAGCTCGTCGAGTCGTTCGGGAAAACTGTGTCTCAAGCAGATGCCAGGCGCTTATTCGAGTCTCGAATTTGGAGCGCCAATGAGAGTTTCGTCAGTTACATCGATGAGAAGGCCAGGCTGTCAGATGCTATCTGCATCAGCGAAGAGGAGCGAGTAGACAAAGCCATTGAAGGGATTCCTGTGGAGGGACTCCGCATTCAAGCGCAGATTCAAGGATTCAAATGCATTGCAGAATTACGCCGTGCATTTTCAGGCATTCAGCTACCGGTACAGCGAGCAGCAAGAGAAACTACAAAGGTGGCCGCTACGGGCAGAAGTTCCAAAGAAGGTTTCCGTTGCTACAACTGCAACTCGAAGGGCCACATGAGCAAGGACTGTAAGAAACCCGACAGAGTGCCAGGGTCCTGTTTCGGATGCGGTGCCTTGGATCATTGGGTGGCTAAGTGTCCACTTAATAAGGAGAAGCTGGCTAAAGGATGCGACGACGTAAGATTTGTTAAGATATATTTTAAAACACCAACTAATCCTTACTTGATTACAGCATGCTTCATAGACTCAGGCAGTGATGTTTCACTTATTAAAATCTCATGTTTACCAGAAAAGATACATTTAATTTCACTTAATCATAAGTATTATGGATTAAATAAGAGTCCACTTTTGTCATATGGAAAAGTCAAATGTTTTGTTTTCAAAAATTCAATAAAAGTATTCTTTCATTTAATAGTAGTCGATAATGAGTCTATGAGCCATGAAGTAATTTTGGGAAGAGATTTTATGAAAGCTTGTAATATTAAGTTAGACTTAAATGCCTTGAGAATGGTTACGATTGAAAGGAAAGAAGGCGAAAATGAACTTCGAGAGCGGTCGGAGTTTGAGTCCTTGTCATTGCAGACATGCCATACAGATTTGCAAATAGCTAGAAATGTAAATGTTGTGAGAACAGTTGATGAAATAGTTAAAACAAAAAATTGTAAGAATAGAATAGTCACGAAAGAATGTAACCCCAAAGGGGAAGACGAGGAAATTGTTAGTGAAATAGTTAAGAGGGATGATAGCGAGATTGTTAGCGAAATGGTGAATGAAATTGATAGCAAGATTGTTAGTGAAACAGAGAATGGAGATAGAAGCAAAATGGTTACGAAAAGTAGGAATGAAGCTGTTATTGAGTTGGTCAGTGAAAAATTTAGATCTGATAGAAAATGTGAAGAGAGAAAAGAAACTGCTGATGTCCAGTCTCTAAGCGAAGTAGAATTTGAATTATTAAATATCGAGTGTTTCAACACTGGAGTTGATTGCAAAATAGGTGAAAGATTAGATTTCAAAATCCGGGAAAGGTTTGAGCAATTGTTTGAGAGATCATATTTGGTAGCACAAAGGCCTGAAGTGCCTGATGTAAAATGTGAAATGAAGCTCAACGTGGAAGGGTCGAAGGCATTCAGTTGTGCGCCTAGAAGATTGTCATATTCTGAGAAAGGGAAATTGCAGGCGATGTTAGACTACCCGTCACTTCAACACTGGAGTTGATTGCAAAATAGGTGAAAGATTAGATTTCAAAATCCGGGAAAGGTTTGAGCAATTGTTTGAGAGATCATATTTGGTAGCACAAAGGCCTGAAGTGCCTGATGTAAAATGTGAAATGAAGCTCAACGTGGAAGGGTCGAAGGCATTCAGTTGTGCGCCTAGAAGATTGTCATATTCTGAGAAAGGGAAATTGCAGGCGATGTTAGACGGGTACTTGGAGAAGAAGATCATTCGCCCTAGTGAGTCGGAGTATGCATCACCCATTGTGTTAGTGCCTAAAAAAGCTGGCGAACTAAGGTTGTGCATTGACTTTAGAAGATTGAACAAAGTTTTGGTTAAAGATAACTACCCTATACCTCTGATAGACGATTTATTAGACAAGCTTGGCGACAAACGATTTTTTTCTAAATTGGATCTAAAAGATGGCTATTTTCACGTGTTCATGGAGGAAAACTCAGTTAAATATACATCTTTCGTCACTCCGTTAGGCCAGTTTGAGTTCCTCAGGATGCCAATGGGTCTGAAAAACTTCTCATCAGTGTTTCAAAGATTTGTTAACAAAATTTTTACAGATATGATTAGAGATAATAAAGTAATAGTGTATCAAGACGACATCATGGTGGCCAGTAGAACTGCCGAAGAGCACCTGGATACACTGAAAGAAGTTTTTAGAAGGATAATCAGAAACAAGCTGGAATTGCGTATAGATAAGTGTGAGTTTTTTCAGTCCAGCATTAGATACTTGGGATTTATCATATCAGAGGAGGGAATTAGAGCCGATGACAAGGGCCTAGAGGTTAAGAACTTTCCCATACCAACAAATGTTCACACAGTAAGAAGTTTCTTGGGATTGGCTTCTTATTTTCGTCGTTTTATTAGAAATTTTTCGTTAATTGCAAAACCACTCTATGACATATTGAAGAAAGATAGGATGTTTAAATTTGGAAAGGAAGAGCTAGATTGTTTTTCGTTGCTCAAAGATAAATTAGTAGAATCGCCGGTGTTGGCAATATATAACCACAAGGACGAAGTAGAGCTGCATTGTGATGCGAGCGCGTTAGGCTTTGGGGCAATGTTAATGCAAAGGAAAGAAGACAAAAAACTGCACCCTGTTTTTTATTACTCAAAACGGACGTCTGATGTAGAATCAAGTACCACAGTTTCGAATTAGAGACATTGGCAATAGTATATGCAGTCCGCAGGTTCAGAGTGTATTTACAGGGAAGATATTTTAAAGTACTTACAGATTGTAATTCACTGACTCTCACTCTCAATCGAATTGAATTAAACCCAAGAATTGCGAGATGGGCTCTTGAGCTACAGAATTATGATTATGAAGTAGTGCACAGGGCAGGTAAACAGATGCAACATGTAGATGCGCTTAGTAGATGTACGAACATACTTGTTGTAGATACAAATAGTTTTGAAGACAATCTTGTTATATGCCAGAACAGGGACGAGAAGTTGCAGACAATAAAAAGAAAGTTGGAATTTTCTGAGGATAAATTATTTGAAATGAGAAACGGAATAATTTACAGGAAAACCAATGACGGGAGGTTGTTGTTTTGTGTACCGAGTGAAATGGAAGAGTCAATCCTTTTCAAGTATCATAACGAACTAGGTCATATCGGCAGAGATAAAGTAATGGATGCCATTTCGAAAGCGTATTGGTTTCCGAACATTAAGGAGAAAGTTGTGAAACACATTAGCAATTGCTTAAAGTGTGTTGCGTATTCTCCAAAGTCTGGAAAGGAGGAAGGAATGTTGCACAGTATCCCTAAAGGGAATCGGCCCTTTGAGCTAATTCACATTGATCATTGTGGTCCTATAGCATCAGGCAGAAGCAAAAAGCACTTGTTTGTTATTATTGATGGTTTTACGAAATTCGTCAGACTATATCCAACAAAGACGACGAATACTAAAGAAGCGGTGCTAGCTCTTAAAGACTATTTTAGGGCCTACAGTCGACCCTTTGCCATAGTATCGGATAGAGGAAGCAGTTTCACCTCATCAGAGTTCGAGATGTTTGTAACTCAGAATAACGTTAAGCACATTAAGATTGCCACAGGTTCCCCTCAAGCTAATGGCCAAATTGAGAGGGTAAATCGTACACTGGGACCTATGCTTGCTAAATTATCGGAACCAGAGAAGGGTATATATTGGGATTTGATAGTTGAGAATGTTGAACATTGTTTAAATAACACACTTCATAGGAGCATTAAGCAGTTGCCGAGCAAAATGCTCTTTGGAGTAGAGCAAAAAGGCAAAGTCGCAGATGAGTTAAGAGAAGAACTAGAGCAGTTAGGAATAGTGAATGATCAAAAAAATTTGGATACAATCAGAAAGGATGGGGAAATACATCAGAAGCAAAGCCAGAAGTACAATGAACAGCAGTATAATAGCAAAAGGGTAGCACCCACAGGATACAAGGCAGGGGATTATATTATGGTGAAGAATTTCGATTCAACTATAGGAGCGTCGAAAAAGCTCATTCCAAAACACAAAGGGCCTTATGTGATAGACAAGGTTCTCAAAATGACCGATTTTTAATTAAGGATGTGGAAGGTTTTCAGCTCAGTCGTAACCCTTATCAAGGTGTTTGGAGTAGCCACAATATAAAACATTGGATAGGTAAAAGAAAAAGTGACTAAAAAGTTATGAATTAAACAAATGAAAATAATGAAAACTGTAATAAACTTTTATGTAATGTACCTTAACTAATTTGTAGTTATAAGATTTCAACTTATTGTAACGTTAATTATGTAAGGATCAGGAGATCTTACGGTCAGGACGGCCGAGTTGTAGCAGGAGAGATGGTCACACTTGCTCTCTTGCTACTCTTCGATCCCGGTATTTTAATTGACTCTCTGAGAGAGAGGAAAGTTTAGCGGGTCTGACGTGTGAGTCAGTCGTTGCTGAGCGTTGAGGAGTGTAAGACAAATATCGAGGAAACATTAATTATATCTAATAAATAATAACCATAATAAATAATAAAAACAATTAAGAAATAAATAAACTATTATTAATCTAAAGAAACTAAAACCCGAATCTCCTAATTATTCTGGCATTGGTTAATTTATCTACCGCCCACAGCTGTTATATAAAAGATGGCTATAAACTCAAAATAAAGGATCTAGAATGGTTCCAGCATCTTGTATAGCTGTTATATAAAGAATGGCGGCTATAACACTCAAAATGGCGGCTGTAGAATGCTTCCAGCAGCTTGTATAGCTGTTATATAAGAAATGGCGGTTGTAAGACTCAAAATTGGCGGCTGTGGAATGGTTCCAGCAGCTTATAGAGCTGTTATATAAAAGATGGCTATAAACTCAAAATGGCGGCTGTAGAATGATTCCAGCAACTTGTATAAATGTTATATAAAGAATGGCGGCTATAACACTCAAAATGGCGGCTGAAGAATGGATCCAGCAGCTTTTATAGCTGTTATATAAAGGATGGCGGCTATAGCACTCAAAATTGGCGGCTGTGGAATGGTTTCAGCAGCTTGTAGAGCTGTTATATAAAATATGGCTATAAACTCAAAATGAAGGCTGTAGAATGATTCCAGCAAATTGTATAAATGTTATATAAAGAATGGCGGCTATATCACTCAAAATGGCGGCTGAAGAATGGATCCAGCAGCTTTTATAGCTGTTATATAAAGGATGGCGGCTATAAGGCTCAAAATGGCGGCTGTAGAATGGTTCCAGCAGCTTGTAGAGCTGTTATATAAAAGATGGCTATAAACTCAAAATAAAGGATGTAGAATGGTTCCAGCATCTTGTATAGTTGTTATATAAAAATTGGCGGCTATAACACTAAAAATGGCGGCTGTAGAATGCTTCCAGCAGCTTGTATAGCTGTTATATAAGAAATGGCGGTTGTAAGACTCAAAATTGGCGGCTGTGGAATGGTTCCAGCAGCTTGTAGAGCTGTTATGTAAAAGATGGCTATAAACTCAAAATGAAGGCTGTAGAATGATTCCAACAAATTGTATAAATGTTATATAAAGAATGGCGGCTATAACACTCAAAATGGCGGCTGAATAATGGATCCAGCAGCTTTTATAGCTGTTATATAAAGGATGCCGGCTATGAAACTCAAAATGAAGGCTGTAGAATGATTCCAGCAGCTTGTTAGCTACTATATTAAAGATGGCGGCTATAAGACTCAAAATGGCGGCTGCAGAATGGTTCCAGCATCTTGTAGAGCTACTATACAAAGGAGAGCGGCTTTAAGACTCAAAATTGGCGGCTGTGGAATGGTTCCAGCAGCTTGTATAGCTGTTATATAAAAGATGGCGGCTATGAAACTCAAAATGAAGGCTGTAGAATGATTCCAGCAGCTTGTTAGCTACTATATTAAAGATGGCGGCTATAAGACTCAAAATGGCGGCTGTTGAATGTTTCCAGCAGCTTGTAGAGCTGTTATATAAAAGATGGCTATAAACTCAAAATAAAGGATGTAGAATGGTTCCAGCATCTTGTATAGCTGTTATATAAAGAATGGCGGCTATAACACTCAAAATGGCGGCTGTAGAATGCTTCCAGCAGCTTGTATAGCTGTTATATAAGAAATGGCGGTTGTAAGACTCAAAATTGGCGGCTGTGGAAAGGTTCAGCAGCTTGTAGAGCTGTTATATGAAAGATGGCTATAAACTCAAAATGGCGGCTGTAGAATGATTCCAGCAAATTGTATAAATGTTATATAAAGAATGGCGGCTATAACACTCAAAATGAAGGCTGTAGAATGGTTCCAGCAACTTGTATAGCTGTTATATAAAGAATGGCGGCTATAACACTCAAAATGGCGGCTGTAGAATGGTTCCAGCATCTTGTATAGCTGTTATATAAAGAATGGCGGCTATAACACTCAAAATGGCGGCTGTAGAATGCTTCCAGCAGCTTGTATAGCTGTTATATAAGAAATGGCGGTTGTAAGACTCAAAATTGGCGGCTGTGGAATGGTTCCAGCAGCTTGTAGAGCTGTTATATAAAAGATGGCTATAAACTCAAAATGGCGGCTGTAGAATGATTCCATCAACTTGTATAAATGTTATATAAAGAATGGCGGCTATAACACTCAAAATGGCGGCTGAAGAATGGATCCAGCAGCTTTTATAGCTGTTATATAAAGGATGGCGGCTATAGCACTCAAAACTGGCGGCTGTGGAATGGTTTCAGCAGCTTGTAGAGCTGTTATATAAAATATGGCTATAAACTCAAAATGAAGGCTAAAGAATGATTCTAGCAACTTGTATAGCTATTATATAAAAGATGGCGGCTATGAAACTCAAACTGAAGGCTGTAGAATACTTCCAGCAGCTTGTATAGCTACTATATTAAAGATGGCGGCTATAAGGCTCAAAATTGGCGGCTGTGGAATGGTTTCAGCAGCTTGTAGAGCTGTTATATAAAATATGGCTATAAACTCAAAATGAAGGCTAAAGAATGATTCTAGCAACTTGTATAGCTGTTATATAAAAGATGGCGGCTATGAAACTCAAACTGAAGGCTGTAGAATGGTTCCAGCAGCTTGTAGAGCTGTTATATAAAAGATGGCTATAAACTCACAATAAAGGATGTAGAATGGTTCCAGCATCTTGTATAGTTGTTATATAAAGAATGGCGGCTATAACACTCAAAATGGCGGCTGTAGAATGCTTCCAGCAGCTTGTATAGCTGTTATATAAGAAATGGCGGTTGTAAGACTCAAAATTGGCGGCTGTGGAATGGTTCCAGCAGCTTGTAGAGCTGTTATATAAAAGATGGCTATAAACTCAAAATGGCGGCTGTAGAATGATTCCAGCAACTTGTATAAATCTTATATAAAGAAAGGCGGCTATAACACTCAAAATGGCGACTGAAGAATGGATCCAGCAGCTTTTACAGCTGTTATATAAAGGATGGCGGCTATAGCACTCAAAATTGGCGGCTGTGGAATGGTTTCAGCAGCTTGTAGAGCTGTTATATAAAAGATGGCTATAAACTCAAAATGGCGGCTGTAGAATGATTCCAGCAACTTGTATAAATGTTATATAAAGAATGGCGGCTATAACACTCAAAACGGCGGCTGAAGAATGGATCCAGCAGCTTTTACAGCTGTTATATAAAGGATGGCGGCTATAGCACTCAAAATTGGCGGCTGTGGAATGGTTTCAGCAGCTTGTAGAGCTGTTATATAAAATATGGCTATAAACTCAAAATGAAGGCTAAAGAATGATTCTAGCAACTTGTATAGCTGTTATATAAAAGATGGCGGCTATGAAACTCAAACTGAAGGCTGTAGAATGGTTCCAGCAGCTTGTAGAGCTGTTATATAAAAGATGGCTATAAACTCAAAATAAAGGATGTAGAATGGTTCCAGCATCTTGTATAGTTGTTATATAAAGAATGGCGGCTATAACACTCAAAATGGCGGCTGTAGAATGCTTCCAGCAGCTTGTATAGCTGTTATATAAGAAATGGCGGTTGTAAGACTCAAAATTGGCGGCTGTGGAATGGTTCCAGCAGCTTGTAGAGCTGTTATATAAAAGATGGCTATAAACTCAAAATAAAGGATCTAGAATGGTTCCAGCATCTTGTATAGCTGTTATATAAAGAATGGCGGCTATAACACTCAAAATGGCGGCCATAGAATGCTTCCAGCAGCTTGTATAGCTGTTATATAAGAAATGGCGGTTGTAAGACTCAAAATTGGCGGTTGTGGAATGGTTCCAGCAGCTTGTAGAGCTGTTATATAAAAGATGGCTATAAACTCAAAATAAAGGATCTAGAATGGTTCCAGCATCTTGTATAGCTGTTATATAAAGAATGGCGGCTATAACACTCAAAATGGCGGCCGTAGAATGCTTCCAGCAGCTTGTATAGCTGTTATATAAGAAATGGCGGTTGTAAGACTCAAAATTGGCGGCTGTGGAATGGTTCCAGCAGCTTGTAGAGCTGTTATATAAAAGATGGCTATAAACTCAAAATGGCGGCTGTAGAATGATTCCAGCAACTTGTATAGCTGTTATATAAGAAATGGCGGTTGTAAGACTCAAAATTGGCGGCTGTGGAATGGTTCCAGCAGCTTGTAGAGCTGTTATATAAAAGATGGCTATAAACTCAAAATGGCGGCTGTAGAATGATTCCATCAACTTGTATAAATGTTATATAAAGAATGGCGGCTATAACACTCAAAATGGCGGCTGAAGAATGGATCCAGCAGCTTTTATAGCTGTTATATAAAGGATGCCGGCTATGAAACTCAAAATGAAGGCTGTAGAATGATTCCAGCAGCTTGTTAGCTACTATATTAAAGATGGCGGCTATAAGACTCAAAATGGCGGCTGCAGAATGGTTCCAGCATCTTGTAGAGCTACTATACAAAGGAGAGCGGCTTTAAGACTCAAAATTGGCGGCTGTGGAATGGTTCCAGCAGCTTGTATAGCTGTTATATAAAAGATGGCGGCTATGAAACTCAAAATGAAGGCTGTAGAATGATTCCAGCAGCTTGTTAGCTACTATATTAAAGATGGCGGCTATAAAACTCAAAATGGCGGCTGTTGAATGTTTCCAGCAGCTTGTAGAGCTGTTATATAAAAGATGGCTATAAACTCAAAATAAAGGATGTAGAATGGTTCCAGCATCTTGTATAGCTGTTATATAAAGAATGGCGGCTATAACACTCAAAATGGCGGCTGTAGAATGCTTCCAGCAGCTTGTATAGCTGTTATATAAGAAATGGCGGTTGTAAGACTCAAAATTGGCGGCTGTGGAAAGGTTCAGCAGCTTGTAGAGCTGTTATATGAAAGATGGCTATAAACTCAAAATGGCGGCTGTAGAATGATTCCAGCAAATTGTATAAATGTTATATAAAGAATGGCGGCTATAACACTCAAAATGAAGGCTGTAGAATGTTTCCAGCAACTTGTATAGCTGTTATATAAAGAATGGCGGCTATAACACTCAAAATGGCGGCTGTAGAATGGTTCCAGCATCTTGTATAGCTGTTATATAAAGAATGGCGGCTATAACACTCAAAATGGCGGCTGTAGAATGCTTCCAGCAGCTTGTATAGCTGTTATATAAGAAATGGCGGTTGTAAGACTCAAAATTGGCGGCTGTGGAATGGTTCCAGCAGCTTGTAGAGCTGTTATATAAAAGATGGCTATAAACTCAAAATGGCGGCTGTAGAATGATTCCATCAACTTGTATAAATGTTATATAAAGAATGGCGGCTATAACACTCAAAATGGCGGCTGAAGAATGGATCCAGCAGCTTTTATAGCTGTTATATAAAGGATGGCGGCTATAGCACTCAAAATTGGCGGCTGTGGAATGGTTTCAGCAGCTTGTAGAGCTGTTATATAAAATATGGCTATAAACTCAAAATGAAGGCTAAAGAATGATTCTAGCAACTTGTATAGCTATTATATAAAAGATGGCGGCTATGAAACTCAAACTGAAGGCTGTAGAATGATTCCAGCAGCTTGTATAGCTACTATATTAAAGATGGCGGCTATAAGGCTCAAAATTGGCGGCTGTGGAATGGTTTCAGCAGCTTGTAGAGCTGTTATATAAAATATGGCTATAAACTCAAAATGAAGGCTTAAGAATGATTCTAGCAACTTGTATAGCTGTTATATAAAAGATGGCGGCTATGAAACTCAAACTGAAGGCTGTAGAATGGTTCCAGCAGCTTGTAGAGCTGTTATATAAAAGATGGCTATAAACTCAAAATAAAGGATGTAGAATGGTTCCAGCATCTTGTATAGTTGTTATATAAAGAATGGCGGCTATAACACTCAAAATGGCGGCTGTAGAATGCTTCCAGCAGCTTGTATAGCTGTTATATAAGAAATGGCGGTTGTAAGACTCAAAATTGGCGGCTGTGGAATGGTTCCAGCAGCTTGTAGAGCTGTTATATAAAAGATGGCTATAAACTCAAAATGGCGGCTGTAGAATGATTCCAGCAACTTGTATAAATGTTATATAAAGAATGGCGGCTATAACACTCAAAACGGCGGCTGAAGAATGGATCCAGCAGCTTTTACAGCTGTTATATAAAGGATGGCGGCTATAGCACTCAAAATTGGCGGCTGTGAAATGGTTTCAGCAGCTTGTAGAGCTGTTATATAAAAGATGGCTATAAACTCAAAATGGCGGCTGTAGAATGAATCCAGCAACTTGTATAAATGTTATATAAAGAATGGCGGCTATAACACTCAAAATGGCGGCTGAAGAATGGATCCAGCAGCTTTTATAGCTGTTATATAAAGGATGGCGGCTATAGCACTCAAAATTGGCGGCTGTGGAATGGTTTCAGCAGCTTGTAGAGCTGTTATATAAAATATGGCTATAAACTCAAAATGAAGGCTAAAGAATGATTCTAGCAACTTGTATAGCTGTTATATAAAAGATGGCGGCTATGAAACTCAAACTGAAGGCTGTAGAATGGTTCCAGCAGCTTGTAGAGCTGTTATATAAAAGATGGCTATAAACTCAAAATAAAGGATGTAGAATGGTTCCAGCATCTTGTATAGTTGTTATATAAAGAATGGCGGCTATAACACTCAAAATGGCGGCTGTAGAATGCTTCCAGCAGCTTGTATAGCTGTTATATAAGAAATGGCGGTTGTAAGACTAAAAATTGGCGGCTGTGGAATGGTTCCAGCAGCTTGTAGAGCTGTTATATAAAAGATGGCTATAAACTCAAAATAAAGGATCTAGAATGGTTCCAGCATCTTGTATAGCTGTTATATAAAGACTGGCGGCTATAACACTCAAAATGGCGGCCGTAGAATGCTTCCAGCAGCTTGTATAGCTGTTATATAAGAAATGGCGGTTGTAAGACTCAAAATTGGCGGCTGTGGAATGGTTCCAGCAGCTTGTAGAGCTGTTATATAAAAGATGGCTATAAACTCAAAATGGCGGCTGTAGAATGATTCCAGCAACTTGTATAAATGTTATATAAAGAATGGCGGCTATAACACTCAAAATGGCGGCTGAAGAATGGACCCAGCAGCTTTTATAGCTGTTATATAAAGGATGGCGGCTATAGCACTCAAAATTGGCGGCTGTGGAATGGTTCCAGCAGCTTGTAGAGCTGTTATATAAAAGATGGCTATAAACTCAAAATGGCGGCTGTAGAATGATTCCATCAACTTGTATAAATGTTATATAAAGAATGGCGGCTATAACACTCAAAATGGCGGCTGAAGAATGGATCCAGCAGCTTTTATAGCTGTTATATAAAGGATGGCGGCTATAGCACTCAAAATTGGCGGCTGTGGAATGGTTTCAGCAGCTTGTAGAGCTGTTATATAAAATATGGCTATAAACTCAAAATGAAGGCTAAAGAATGATTCTAGCAACTTGTATAGCTATTATATAAAAGATGGCGGCTATGAAACTCAAACTGAAGGCTGTAGAATGATTCCAGCAGCTTGTATAGCTACTATATTAAAGATGGCGGCTATAAGGCTCAAAATTGGCGGCTGTGGAATGGTTTCAGCAGCTTGTAGAGCTGTTATATAAAATATGGCTATAAACTTAAAATGAAGGCTAAAGAATGATTCTAGCAACTTGTATAGCTGTTATATAAAAGATGGCGGCTATGAAACTCAAACTGAAGGCTGTAGAATGGTTCCAGCAGCTTGTAGAGCTGTTATATAAAAGATGGCTATAAACTCAAAATAAAGGATGTAGAATGGTTCCAGCATCTTGTATAGTTGTTATATAAAGAATGGCGGCTATAACACTCAAAATGGCGGCTGTAGAATGCTTCCAGCAGCTTGTATAGCTGTTATATAAGAAATGGCGGTTGTAAGACTCAAAATTGGCGGCTGTGGAATGGTTCCAGCAGCTTGTAGAGCTGTTATATAAAAGATGGCTATAAACTCAAAATGGCGGCTGTAGAATGATTCCAGCAACTTGTATAAATGTTATATAAAGAATGGCGGCTATAACACTCAAAACGGCGGCTGAAGAATGGATCCAGCAGCTTTTACAGCTGTTATATAAATGATGGCGGCTATAGCACTCAAAATTGGCGGCTGTGAAATGGTTTCAGCAGCTTGTAGAGCTGTTATATAAAAGATGGCTATAAACTCAAAATGGCGGCTGTAGAATGAATCCAGCAACTTGTATAAATGTTATATAAAGAATGGCGGCTATAACACTCAAAATGGCGGCTGAAGAATGGATCCAGCAGCTTTTATAGCTGTTATATAAAGGATGGCGGCTATAGCACTCAAAATTGGCGGCTGTGGAATGGTTTCAGCAGCTTGTAGAGCTGTTATATAAAATATGGCTATAAACTCAAAATGAAGGCTAAAGAATGATTCTAGCAACTTGTATAGCTGTTATATAAAAGATGGCGGCTATGAAACTCAAACTGAAGGCTGTAGAATGGTTCCAGCAGCTTGTAGAGCTGTTATATAAAAGATGGCTATAAACTCAAAATAAAGGATGTAGAATGGTTCCAGCATCTTGTATAGTTGTTATATAAAGAATGGCGGCTATAACACTCAAAATGGCGGCTGTAGAATGCTTCCAGCAGCTTGTATAGCTGTTATATAAGAAATGGCGGTTGTAAGACTCAAAATTGGCGGCTGTGGAATGGTTCCAGCAGCTTGTAGAGCTGTTATATAAAAGATGGCTATAAACTCAAAATAAAGGATCTAGAATGGTTCCAGCATCTTGTATAGCTGTTATATAAAGACTGGCGGCTATAACACTCAAAATGGCGGCCGTAGAATGCTTCCAGCAGCTTGTATAGCTGTTATATAAGAAATGGCGGTTGTAAGACTCAAAATTGGCGGCTGTGGAATGGTTCCAGCAGCTTGTAGAGCTGTTATATAAAAGATGGCTATAAACTCAAAATGGCGGCTGTAGAATGATTCCAGCAACTTGTATAAATGTTATATAAAGAATGGCGGCTATAACACTCAAAATGGCGGCTGAAGAATGGACCCAGCAGCTTTTATAGCTGTTATATAAAGGATGGCGGCTATAGCACTCAAAATTGGCGGCTGTGGAATGGTTCCAGCAGCTTGTAGAGCTGTTATATAAAAGATGGCTATAAACTCAAAATGAAGGCTGTAGAATGATTCCAGCAAATTGTATAAATGTTATATAAAGAATGGCGGCTATAACACTCAAAATGGCGGCTGAAGAATGAATCCAGCAGCTTTTATAGCTGTTATATAAAGGATGTCGGCTATAACACTCAAAATGAAGGCTGTAGAATGGTTCCAACAGCTTGTACAGCTGTTATATAAAAGATGGCGGCTATAGGACTCAAAATGAAGGCTGTAGAATGGTTCCAGCAACTTGTATAGCTGCTATATAAAGAATGGCGGCTACAACACTCAAAATGGCGGCTGTAGAATGATTCCAGCATCTTGTATAGCTATTATATAAAGAATGGCGGCTATAACACTCAAAATGGCGGCTGTAGAATGCTTCCAGCAGCTTGTATAGCTGTTATATAAGAAATGGCGGTTGTAAGACTCAAATTTGGCGGCTGTGGAATTGTTCCAGCAGCTTTTAGAGCTGTTATATAAAAGATGACTATAAACTCAAAATGGCGGCTGTAGAATGATTCCAGCAACTTGTATAAATGTTATATAAAGAATGGCGGCTATAACACTCAAAACGGCGGCTGAAGAATGAATCCAGCAGCTTTTATAGCTGTTATATAAAGGATGGCGGCTATAACACTCAAAATGGCGGCTGAAGAATGGTTACAGCAGCTTGTATAGCTACTATATTAAAGATGGCGGCTATAAGACTCAAAATGGCGGCTGTAGAATGTTTCCAGCAGCTTGTAGAGCTGTTATATAAAAGATGGCTATAAACTCAAAATAAAGGATCTAGAATGGTTTCAGCATCTTGTATAGCTGTTATATAAAGAATGGCGGCTATAACACTCAAAATGGCGGCTGTAGAATGCTTCCAGCAGCTTGTATAGCTGTTATATAAGAAATGGCGGTTGTAAGACTCAAAATTGGCGGCTGTGGAATGGTTCCAGCAGCTTGTAGAGCTGTTATATAAAAGATGGCTATAAACTCAAAATGGCGGCTGTAGAATGATTCCAGCAACTTGTATAAATGTTATATAAAGAATGGCGGCTATAACACTCAAAATGGCGGCTGAAGAATGAATCCAGCAGCTTTTAGAGCTGTTATATAAAGGATGGCGGCTATAACACTCAAAATGGCGGCTGAAGAATGGTTACAGCAGCTTGTATAGCTACTATATTAAAGATGGCGGCTATAAGACTCAAAATGGCGGCTGTAGAATGTTTCCAGCAGCTTGTAGAGCTGTTATATAAAAGATTGCTATAAACTCAAAATAAGGGATGTAGAATGGTTCCAGCATCTTGTATAGCTGTTATATAAAGAATGGCGGCTATAACACTCAAAATGGCGGCTGTAGAATGCTTCCAGCAGCTTGTATAGCTGTTATATAAGAAATGGCGGTTGTAAGACTCAAAATCGGCGGCTGTGGAATGGTTCAGCAGCTTGTAGAGCTGTTATATGAAAGATGGCTATAAACTCAAAATGGCGGCTGTAGAATGATTCCAGCAACTTGTATAAATGTTATATAAAGAATGGCGGCTATAACACTCAAAATGAAGGCTGTAGAATGGTTCCAGCAACTTGTATAGCTGTTATATAAAGAATGGCGGCTATAACACTCAAAATGGCGGCTGTAGAATGGTTCCAGCATCTTGTATAGCTGTTATATAAAGAATGGTGGCTGTAACACTCAAAATGGCGGCTGTAGAATGCTTCCAGCAGCTTGTATAGCTGTTATATAAGAAATGGCGGTTGTAAGACTCAAAATTGGCGGCTGTGGAATGGTTCAGCAGCTTGTAGAGCTGTTATATAAAAGATGGCCATAAACTCAAAATGGCGGCTGTAGAATGATTCCAGCAACTTGTATAAATGTTATATAAAGAATGGCGGCTATAACACTCAAAATGGCGGCTGAAGAATGGATCCAGCAGCTTTTATAGCTGTTATATAAAGGATGGCGGCTATAACACTCAAAATGGCGGCTGAAGAATGAATCCAGCAGCTTTTATAGCTGTTATATAAAAGATGGCGGCTATAGGACTCAAAATGAAGGCTGTAGAATGGTTCCAGCAACTTGTATAGCTGCTATATAAAGAATGGCGGCTACAACACTCAAAATGGCGGCTGTAGAATGGTTCCAGCATCTTGTATAGCTATTATATAAAGAATGGCGGCTATAACACTCAAAATGGCGGCTGAAGAATGCTTCCAGCAGCTTGTATAGCTGTTATATAAGAAATGGCGGTTGTAAGACTCAAATTTGGCGGCTGTGGAATTGTTCCAGCAGCTTTTAGAGCTGTTATATAAGAGATGACTATAAACTCAAAATGGCGGCTGTAGAATGACTCCAGCAACTTGTACAAATGTTATATAAAGAATGGCGGCTATAACACTCAAAATGGCGGCTGAAGAATGGTTCCAGCAGCTTGTATAGCTACTATATTAAAGAAGGGCGGCTATAAGACTCAAAATGGCGGCTGTAGAATGTTTCCAGCAGCTTGTAGAGCTGTTATATAAAAGATGGCTATAAACTCAAAATAAAGGATCTAGAATGGTTCCAGCATCTTGTATAGCTGTTATATATAGAATGGCGGCTATAACACTCAAAATGGCGGCTGAAGAATGGATATGGATCCAGCAGCTTTTATAGCTGTTATATAAAGGATGGCGGCTATAGCACTCAAAATTGGTGGCTGTGGAATGGTTCCAGCAGCTTGTAGAGCTGTTATATAAAAGATGGCTATAAACTCAAAATGGCGGCTGTAGAATGATTCCAGCAACTTGTATAAATGTTATATAAAGAATGGCGGCTATAACACTCAAAATGGCGGCTGAAGAATGGATCCAGCAGCTTTTATAGCTGTTATATAAAGGATGGCGGCTATAGCACTCAAAATTGGCGGCTGTGGAATGGTTTCAGCAGCTTGTAGAGCTGTTATATAAAATATGGCTATAAACTCAAAATGAAGGCTAAAAAATGATACTAGCAACTTGTATAGCTGTTATATAAAAGATGGCGGCTATGAAACTCAAACTGAAGGCTGTAGAATGATTCCAGCAGCTTGTAGAGCTGTTATATAAAAGATGGCGGTTGTAAGACTCAAAATTGGCGGCTGTGGAATGGTTCCAGCAGCTTGTAGAGCTGTTATATAAAAGATGGCTATAAACTCAAAATGGAGGCTGTAGAATGATTCCAGCAAATTGTATAAATGTTATATAAAGAATGGCGGCTATAACACTCAAAATGGCGGCTGAAGAATGGATCCAGCAGCTTTTATAGCTGTTATATAAAGGATGGCGGCTATGAAACTCAAAATGAAGGCTGTAGAATGGTTCCAGCAGCTTGTAGAGCTGTTATATAAAAGATGGCTATAAACTCAAAATGGAGGCTGTAGAATGATTCCAGCAAATTGTATAAATGTTATATAAAGAATGGCGGCTATAACACTCAAAATGGCGGCTGAAGAATGGATCCAGCAGCTTTTATAGCTGTTATATAAAGGATGGCGGCTATGAAACTCAAAATGAAGGCTGTAGAATGGTTCCAGCAGCTTGTAGAGCTGTTATATAAAAGATGGCTATAAACTCAAAATAAAGGATGTAGACTGGTTCCAGCATCTTGTATAGTTGTTATATAAAAAATGGCGGCTATAACACTCAAAATGGCGGCTGTAGAATGCTTCCAGCAGCTTGTATAGCTGTTATTTTAAAGATGGCGGCTATAAGGCTCAAAATGGCGGCTGTAGAATGGTTCCAGCAGCTTGTAGAGCTGTTATATAAAAGATGGCTATAAACTCAAAATAAAGGATGTAGAATGGTTCCAGCATCTTGTATAGTTGTTATATAAAAAATGGCGGCTATAACACTCAAAATGGCGGCTGTAGAATGCTTCCAGCAGTTTGTATAGCTGTTATATAAGAAATGGCGGTTGTAAGACTCAAAATTGGCGGCTGTGGAATGGTTCCAGCAGCTTGTAGAGCTGTTATGTAAAAGATGGCTATAAACTCAAAATGAAGGCTGTAGAATGATTCCAGCAAATTGTATAAATGTTATATAAAGAATGGCGGCTATAACACTCAAAATGGCGGCTGAAGAATGGATCCAGCAGCTTTTATAGCTGTTATATAAAGGATGGCGGCTATGAAACTCAAAATGAAGGCTGTAGAATGATTCCAGCAGCATGTTATCTACTATATTAAAGATGGCGGCTATAAGACTCAAAATGGCGGCTGTAGAATGGTTCCAGCAGCTTGTAGAGCTACTATACAAAGGAGAGCGGCTTTAAGACTCAAAATTGGCGGCTGTGGAATGGTTCCAGCAGCTTGTATAGCTGTTATATAAAAGATGGCGGTTGTAAGACTCAAAATTGGCGGCTGTGGAATGGTTCAGCAGCTTGTAGAGCTGTTATATAAAAGATGGCCATAAACTCAAAATGGCGGCTGTAGAATGGTTCCAGCAACTTGTATAGCTGTTATATAAAGAATGGCGGCTATAACACTCAAAATGGCGGCTGTAGAATGGTTCCAGCATCTTGTATAGCTGTTATATAAAGAATGGCGGCTATAACACTCAAAATGGCGGCTGTAGAATGCTTCCAGCAGCTTGTATAGCTGTTATATAAGAAATGGCGGTTGTAAGACTCAAAATTGGCGGCTGTGGAATGGTTCAGCAGCTTGTAGAGCTGTTATATAAAAGATGGCCATAAACTCAAAATGGCGGCTGTAGAATGATTCCAGCAACTTGTATAAATGTTATATAAAGAATGGCGGCTATAACACTCAAAATGGCGGCTGAAGAATGAATCCAGCAGCTTTTATAGCTGTTATATAAAGGATGGCGGCTATAACACTCAAAATGAAGGCTGTAGAATGGCTCCAACAGCTTGTACAGCTGTTATATAAAAGATGGCGGCTATAGGACTCAAAATGAAGGCTGTAGAATGGTTCCAGCAACTTGTATAGCTGCTATATAAAGAATGGCGGCTACAACACTCAAAATGGCGGCTGTAGAATGGTTTCAGCATTTTGTATAGCTGTTATAAAAGAGAATGGCGGCTATAACACTCAAAATGGCGGCTGAAGAATGCTTCCAGCAGCTTGTATAGCTGTTATATAAGAAATGGCGGTTGTGAGACTCAAATTTGGCGGCTGTGGAATTGTTCCAGCAGCTTTTAGAGCTGTTATATAAAAGATGACTATAAACTCAAAATGGCGGCTGTAGAATGATTCCAGCAACTTGTATAAATGTTATATAAAGAATGGCGGCTATAACACTCAAAATGGCGGCTGAAGAATGAATCCAGCAGCTTTTATAGCTGTTATATAAAGGATGGCGGCTATAACACTCAAAATGAAGGCTGTAGAATGGCTCCAACAGCTTGTACAGCTGTTATATAAAAGATGGCGGCTATAGGACTCAAAATGAAGGCTGTAGAATGGTTCCAGCAACTTGTATAGCTGCTATATAAAGAATGGCGGCTACAACACTCAAAATGGCGGCTGTAGAATGGTTTCAGCATTTTGTATAGCTGTTATAAAGAGAATGGCGGCTATAACACTCAAAATGGCGGCTGAAGAATGCTTCCAGCAGCTTGTATAGCTGTTATATAAGAAATGGCGGTTGTGAGACTCAAATTTGGCGGCTGTGGAATTGTTCCAGCAGCTTTTAGAGCTGTTATATAAAAGATGACTATAAACTCAAAATGGCGGCTGTAGAATGATTCCAGCAACTTGTATAAATGTTATATAAAGAATGGCGGCTATAACACTCAAAATGGCGGCTGAAGAATGGATCCAGCAGCTTTTATAGCTGTTATATAAAGGATGGCGGCTATAACACTCAAAATGAAGGCTGTAGAATGGTTTCAACAGCTTGTTTAGCTGTTATATAAAAGATGGCGGCTATAGGACTCAAAATGAAGGCTGTAGAATGGTTCCAGAAACTTGTATAGCTGTTATATAAAGAATGGCGGCTATAACACTCAAAATGGCGGCTGTAGAATGCTTCCAGCAGCTTGTATAGCTGTTATATAAGAAATGGCGGTTGTAAGACTCAAAATTGGCGGCTGTGGAATGGTTCCAGCAGCTTGTAGAGCTGTTATATAAAAGATGGCTATAAACTCAAAATGAAGGCTGTAGAATGATTCCAGCAAATTGTATAAATTTTATATAAAGAATGTCGGCTATAACACTCAAAATGGCGGCTGAAGAATGAATCCAGCA